>QTSX02003921.1:0-40750 GCA_014839935.2 Entomophthora muscae | reverse complement strand
CCAACATGATTATTTGCGAGCGCCAGAGCGCCACCCTAGTTTACAGCAAGTGATGAGACACCAGCTTCAAAAGAAAATAACACCAAGGAGCCAGGGTTGATTCAATTGACCTATTTGACTTGTGCTTAGAATCAGAGATTTAAGTGATTGCTTATCTTAAAAAGGATCACTGATTAATGTGCTAGCAAAGGGTGCCCTTGTGCTAGGCATTGTGGGATTGTGCCTTAAAATAGAAGGTCATTCCCTCTTCTGCCAACCCAGCCAAGACTCTACAGTGCGCTGGAATGTTCTAGAAGACATTGCCAGCAACTGGTGATTAGTAATATGAGAATACCCCTATATAAGGCGTTGGCAGTAGACGCTCAGGAGATAGTTTTTCCTTACTTGTATAGGACCCAATAAAAACAATCATTACAATTAAGTTGTTTAATGTCTTCCAAATCTTCACATTCCAAGGCATATAGTGAACATGTGCCCCTGTCTACTAATTCTCCTGTTGAATCTGCCAGTGTGCGCCCATTTTCAACAAGTGGTGCTCACTACAGGGGCACCACACGCTCCAATCAACTCTTGTCCTCTGAATCTGATGCGCCTCCCTCCATTCCCAAAGACCTAACTGGATTTGGGGAACGTTACTTGGTAATGGAAATCAGCAACGTGGAGAGGGACCAGCTTTTCTGACAACAAGAGGATATAATCAATGTGGAGGACTTACCTGTACTTCCTTCCTGCCACTACACAGAGGTTCCCATGGTGCTGCTTGCTTGCCTCACACAGTTCAATTGCCAAGACCTAGCTTCAGTGGTTCTCTGGGCTCTTCCTTGGATACCAACTCAGCCAAGAACCTATGAATATCCAGCTGTCTCTCTTTCATCAACACCCTGAATCCCAACGTCTCATGGCTATATTTTGAAGTTACCTGGCAACCAATGAAGGAGACCTTGAACACTTTCCCACCCTCAAGAAAGCAACTGACTACCTGAAAGGATTTTTCCACCCCGCAGTACATCAGTTGCTGGGAGTCCAAGTCCGACACCACCTGGAGCTTTGAGACTTGGTCACGTACGCAGAGCGCCAGCACCAGTACCAGGATTAGTTGGTACAACAATTAGACTCTGGGTTTGAGGAAATTTGAGCTTATACTCAAGCCAACAAGGACAACCAAATCACTCTGTCTTATCAGCTTGAGGACCTCACTAATCAGCTGAACAATTGCTTGGTCCACGTGATAGAGTCAACCATGAAAAATCTCAGAATGGGACCCGCCTGGGCCCAGGACGTCACTTGTCATGCAATAGCCATCAAACAATTCATGGCAGGTACCAATGAAACCAGTAACAGTGTGAACAATCTTCTCAACAAGCATGGCAAGAGAGCAAGGAGTCCAGCAATATTGCCAATGCTGCCAAGGCTGAGGCCTACAGCTTTCAGATGACTTCATCCAATATGACAACCATATCATGGTCGTCATTCAAAGTTATGTCTCTCAGCTACGGCAGGAATTCTCATCTCAATACACCAATAACTCACAACCACTGGAGGGTTATGACCGCCTGTGAACTCAACTGGCGTACAGCAACAAGTAGAGAATATTGCAGCAACCAAAACAAGATGACCCAGTAAATGAAAAGAGTATATGACAAAGGAGAGCAGAGTATTACCTCTCTCAAGGCTGAGCTCAAATAATTGCAAGCTGAGCTGAAGGGACATGACAAGCAATCTGCCTCTCAGCACTGCCATAGAAGACTTTACAAAGGAATGGTCCAGTGCTACAGGTTGATTGAGCGCCTATGTTCTTCTGGTAATGCAGAGATATAAATAGTGGACGCTCAGGCCAAGTTGAGACTACAGATGTTGCGGACTGGCCAAGACTTGGGCATATTGGGTCTTTCCAGCATACCTTCTGGAGGTAGCGCCACACTACAGCCCACTCCAGCTCAGTATACAACAATGGGGCTACCTCATCCTCTTCGTGACTGCTGAAGCCTCCCATGGGTCTTCGTTGTTCCCCCTACGCCTGTGGATACCCCACAAGCACCCAGGGAGATCTGGTCCAGCTGGGAGCCTTTGCATCAACTTCTTGGATCAGAGCTGCTGTGAAGAGTCCCCCCTTGCTGTCGTCCTCAGGTCAAAACTCCTACAGAGCCTAATTCAAACCAATGAACTTGCCTAAGTTCAATCCTAAGGCAACACACAATTTCATCCGCCTTTTTGAGATGTCTATATATGGGGCCAACTACCAAGATAAGGCCACCACACTACTCAACCAATTAGAAGTGGTTTACAATGACCTCATTATACCGTACATGCCTGGAAGCACAATTGGTTGTACGCAGCGGCAAAAAGTGTGTTGCTATACAAATTTGGTAGTATTTCCTGGTCACTGAGAGAAAAAGAATGAGTTCTTGATGATCAGGTCTAGAAAGAGCAAGACTTTGCTGACTTTGCCAACCGCTTCTACCTTGAGGCAAAGATCCTCACCAACTAGGGTCTTGACTGTGCATGATGCCCATATAGCTTTGGTGCGCAGCAGAAACCCCTATGAGGCTTTGTACCAAACCTCATTCTGGCGTTCCAGGATAACTGGACTTTGGATGGTATGGTGTGCAATCTGCGCTAGTGCAGTGACACCTTTGTAACCCCCCCCAAAACTAGACCAAAGCCCCGCCCAGCCTCCAACTATCCAGGACGCTTGGAGGCCCTTTGACAACAACAAGTCCATACCAAACCCCGATATCACCAAGGTGGTTCGCCACTGCCAACCAGAAGGGGCACGCCTCTAGTTGCAACTGCAAGAGTGGGGATCCACGCACTACCCTCCTAGAATCCGGGAAGTAAGGTAAAGCTGTGGGAGTAGAGGAGGAGCTTTCTCACGTTCACGCAATCCACAAAGGTTCTAACTGACCTACTTTTTACACCTGATACCAGATTCTTGTGGAATGCGCTTCATCAGATTCTGTTGATGATGTGCATATGGTGCAAACCCACTCTAAGGTTCAGGCCCTCTCAAGAGGCTACTAAGGGGACTTATCCAAGCCTTATGCCTGCCAATTATTAGACAACGCATTCTGACACAGAACGCCAACACTTGGGAGATACCACCCCCTTAGAGGTGTCAATGTGGCCATTCATATGGAGACAATGAAGGATCACCATCCCAAACTGTGTGACAGTATTGTTGAATTCTTTCCACTGCCAACAATTTAGACATTCACTTAGTAAATAACATTGATTCTTCTTATTCTGAGTGCATTTATGCTGATATTTTTGTGAACAAACCCAAGGTGTGAGCTAACATTGATACAGGGGCCCTTATAAATATAGTGTCCTCTGGGTTAGTGCAGCAAATTGGGATCACACCTAGATATTGATCACAAGAAACATTATGATATATCTGGACTAGACTGTACCACCTCCCAAGAAGTGTCAGCGTGCTCCCTTTACGCTTTGGCTTCTAGCGGTCTCTGCCCCAGCTATTGTGCTTCCCAATGAAAACTACAACATCCTGATTGGAACCTCATTCATGCAATAGTATGGAGTAAAGACTGACCTTGAGAATGATGTTCTTGAAATCTTGGGGCAGGCAATTTCTCTATATTACAACAGCTTGAACCCAGAGGTGGGCAGCCAAACTATCCCCTATGGTAACCCCGCATATTGCAACAGTGTTGTCCCAGTCAAGTACCAAATGGGACGCCAGGTTAAACATCTTCCCACCCAAGTTGAGGAATATAAGGGTCTGTCATTACGTGCCAACACTTCTTACACTATCCCAGCCGGCCATCAGGTGTTAATGGATATTGGATTGCATTGTAGATCCTCCAAGGGCTTTACAGGGAGATAGAAACCCCTAGGAATTATTCTAGGCTAGAACCCCTGGTTGCGCCAGGCATTGTACTCCCTAATCATGGGCCTATAAAGGTATTGCTTGCCAACCTCAATCACTCTCCTGTTGAGGTAAAACACTATCAAGTAGTGGCGTACCTGCATCTATTACCAATTGAAGAGGTGACAGAGATACATAATTTTAGCGCCTTGGATAAGTTTGGCCTCCCCTTCAGAATAAGAAATGCCGCCTGCTTTATGGACAATCATCCCATGGGAACAACTACTAGGACTCACTGTAGCTCAACAGGACACAGCCCTTGTCTTGTTTGAGAAATACAAGGAGATATTTGCCAAGGATGACTTTGACCTGGGGTGTCACAAAACACACTCCACCACATTGACACAGGTGAGGAACGCCCCATATGCTTTTGCCCCATACAACGTTCTCGTGCTTCTGACGCTGCGGTAGATGAGGAATCAGGAAGCTGGTCCAACTAGGCCTACTTGTTCCATCCAAGAGCCCGTGGTTGTCTCCAGCACTCATAGTCAAGAAGAAAGATGGGAGCAACAGCATTGTAATTGACTACTGCAAACTTAATAACATCACTAAGAAGGACTCATACCCCCTTCTGAGTATTGACTGCGCACTTGACTGCCCGGGAGGCACTAAGTTTTTCTCTGCAATGGATTTAATATCTGGATATTGGCAGATTGAATTGCCTCCCAAGGAGCAAGAGAAATGCGCCATCATCACCAGTCAAGGGCTCTTCCAACCCACCCAAATGCCACAAGGACTGTGCAATGCCCCTGCCACATTCCAATGTGCCATGGACAACATGCTCCATGAACTCAAGCTGAGCTGTGTTTTAGTCTATCTGGCAACCAATGTATTTTCACAAACATTTTTAGATCACCTTCAACACCTTGAGGAGGTCTTCTGACGCCTAGCAGCCGCTGACCTTAAGGTTAAACCCAGGAAGTGTGACTTCTTTACGGATCAACTCAAATACCTTGGCTTTGTGGTTGACGCCAAAGGGCTACGGCCTCAGCCAGCTAAAGTTGAGGACATAGAGAAGATGAAGGTGCTGTCCAATAAACAAGATGTCCAAGTGTTCCTGGGCATGATTGCTATTATTGGCACTTTGTCAAAGACTTCTCAAAGAAGGGGGGAGGCCCTATTCCATTTTCTGAAGAGTGATGCAATTTGACTGGACCCCAGCCTGCCAACAAGCCTTTGACACCCTACGCTTGAGCCTCATGAACAAACCAATCCTGAGATACCCAGATTTTAGCTGTGAATTCATTGTTCAAACAGATGCCTCACTGATGCGGTGGGCAGTGTGCTTTCCCAGGTGGACTCCAACGGCAAAGAACACTTGTATCCTACTGCAGCAGAACCCTGAACGCTCATGAATGTAACTATACTGTGACTGAACATGAGTGCCTGGCAGTGATATACACATACAAACAGTTCCGTGTATACCTACATGGCATCCACTTCAAGGTAATCACGGATTATGCATCACTACGCTAGCTTCAGAACTTGAAAGAACCTGAAGGACGTCTAGCACAATGGGCGCTAAAGCTCCAGGCCTACAGCTTTGAAATATAACACAGAGCAGGGGTCAAACATCAGAATGCAGATGGACTGTCTTGGTTACCAACAGTCACCTACTTGGCTGATGTCTCTGACCTGCTTTATGATAAAATGTTGACAGGCAACTACTAGACAAGCCTGAAGAAGTCCAGTGCACCCTAGATAGGCTGCTGGAAGACACTGAAATCAAGAATGAGTGTATATTGAAACACACCCTAGAAGGAATAAGAATAATGCCCAGACCATCAGAACAGGCGGATCTAATAGTTTGCGCCCATGAGGCAATAGGCCATGGTACTTTCCAGAAGACACTTGCACAACTAAAAACCACATACTTTTGGGAGGCCATGGCCTTTGACGTACAAAAACTGAGCTGCTGCAAAGAATGTCAGGGGGAAAACCTGTTCAAGAAGTCAATAACCTATCACTTGGCTTGGCCTAACTTTGCTTGGAAAACTGTCTCAATTGATGTTGTAGGGCTCTTGCCAGTCAGCAACTACCGCACCAAGTACATCATTGTTGAAATAGACCACTTGACCAAATGGGTGGAGGCAAAAGCAGTGCGCAACTTAGGTGCTAACACTACCGCAAAATTCCTACTTGAACAGATCATATTGCACCATGGTTGCCCTCAAGTCATCCTCACTTACAATGGCACCAATTTTACTTCCCACGTGGTGACCAAGCTCAATGAACTTATGGGAATCCAAGGAGTATTTTCAACACCCTATCACCCTGAGTTAAAGGGAATGATGGAGAGAGTTAATGGGACCTTAGTAGGCATCTTGAGGAAACTGGCTGCTAGCCACCCTGCTGAGTGGAACATGTTCCTGCCGCCAGCTATCTTTGCCTACATCATTGCCATTCACTCTTCTACAGGGAAATTGCCATTTTAACTCTTGCATGGCAGACACCCCACACTACCCCCATTTTATACTCCTGCATTGAGGAGGAAGACACTCAATTGCCTCATGCGTACCAGCAAAGGCTGGCCCGCACTTTGATTTAATTGCAGTCAGAAGCCTACTCCAACACATTGGCCAAGAAGATACGGAACCAGAGAAAGGTAATGTCCAGCAGGCCCCCCTCCAAGAGTTTGGGGTAGGTGACTGGGTACTCTTCCATAACACACATGGATTTGGCAGAGCGCACAAGCTGGCAACTCTGGGGATAGCCCATTTACAGTCATTTCTTGGAAGTCCAAGTCACCTACAACCATCAAAGAGATTAAGGACGGACAGATGGTCAATGTTATGTAAAGTTCTGAGGAAGTTTGTAAAGAATCCCCTTTTAAGCATAAAATGATACCTACAAGAACTAAGTATATGGAAAAAAAAGAAGAAATGATTAAAACAGAACAAAAAAAAGAACAAATCAAAACTAAAAGACAAATAAGGAAGCAAGACTTTATCTGACATTCGTATGCAACGTCTGGAGGCAGAGGACGGGAATGATTGGCTGGAATCTGCTGGAGGTACCTGTGGAAGGAGCGCTGTCTGCAGGAAGATGGGGGATGGAATGACAACTGGGATTGGAACAAGAGCGTTTTGATTTCAAACAGGGGACTAGAGAAGCACAGTTTATACTCATCATTATCCATTTGGTTGCTGACAAAGGCGAGAGCCTCCAACATACTACACTGAGTCGCTGAGAGTTGGTGACATACTGGTCCAACTGCACAGAGGCAAGCAAAGATTCCCCTTGGAACCAGGCATCCCCACCCACTACAATAGAGAAGGCGGAGCCTAGGTAAGGCATTGAGAAGTACATCCTCCATATAAGAGTAGCATGCTGCAAGGATATCTTTGACTGGTAGGTTAGTCCCAAAAGTGTTCGGCAACACTCTGCAAAACCCACAGTGCTAGAATAACTCGCCTTTGGAGGGTACCATGAATGCCGACAGATGCAGCAAGGGAAGGTATAACTGTGGGTTGTTCTCCTTCATTGCTGGACAAACAAATGCAAGGTCAAGAAGAAACAATGGGATATTAGCCTGAAGGTCCAGCCCAAGAGAGGGGGGAAGCTCAGAATTGGCAGACTGCTCTAATGCTCAGATGTGAGCAACCTCACATACATACTGGGTTACGTTGGGTGATGGTGTAGACATGCTGCAAGAAAAGCCGTTAGTGTCTTTGGCCGTGACATAAGCATAAGAGTGTCAGCCTCCACCTAGCCGCTTCTACATCATAACCAATGGGGTAACAAGCGCCTAAGCAAATTGGCGTCACTGTGTTATCTCGGTAAACAATGCCTGTACAGGCACGTAGAGTGTCTCTTCATGGCAGCTTATCCCAAATTGATTAATGATAGCAGGATAGACAGAGGGGCAGCTCTCAGAGTTACAATTGCAGCGCAAAGAAGCGCAGAGGAAGTGTCGCAAGTGGGGACAAAGCAGTTTAAAGAATAATGTTGTTGGACCAGTCTAAGAGATCCTTCAAGCCAAGGCAAGGAATTTGATTAGAGGTGCATCAGCCTCTGCAAAAATGAAACAGCTCCTCCTTCTCCTGGTAGCATACTGTGTTGATGCTCTGGCACTGCCCTGTGGTGTCACAGTCCTGGGGCCATCAGCGACAGAAGCAATAAGTAGCTGGTTTAAGAAACAGACCTGTGAAGGGCAGTATTTGCATAATCATTACAATCTTTCTTCTCAATACCAGTCATAAGGCCCTGGTAGACTTGACGGTGAGTCTGATTGCTATTATGACGTTCATGAGGAAAAGAATGAAGAGAAGCCCTGGTCAAGTTGGGGGATATGTGAAGAATTGTTGACCAGGGATTGTGGAAAGCTTAATTCATTAGGTTGCCATTGATAATAACCAGGCCAATCAATTACCCTTTAAAGTTTGAAGAATCCACCATATAATTAAATGCATGATTAGTGGCCATGACGTCGTTGCTAAGGATTAATTGCGCCACATCGCGCCGCCACTCTAAATAACATGCTGCCACGGCACCGGCATTAGTTATTCTTGCGCGCCAGAGCGCCGCTCTAGTTTACATCAAGCGCTGGGGTGTCAGCACAATTAATTGCAAGCGCCAGAGCGCCACCCCATGCTACAGCGCCGAGACAAAGCTGAAAGAAAATAACACCAAGGTGCCAGGGGTTGATTCAATTGGCCTATTTGATTATAGGCGAATGATTTAAGTGATTGCTTATATTAAAAAGGATCACTGACACGCTAGTAAAGGGTGCCCAGACTAGGCATTCCGGGACTGTGCCCTAAAAATAGAAGGTCATTTCCTCTTCCGCCAACCCAGCCAAGACTCTTACAGTGCTGGAATGTCCTAGAAGACATTGTCAGCAACTACACAGGTAATATGAGAATCCATATAAGGTGTTGGCAGTAGACGCCCAGTGGATAGTTTTTCTTACTTGTATAGGACCCAATAAAACAATCATTACAATTAAGTTGGTCAATTCCAAATCTTCACATCTCCAAGGCATATAGTGAACAAGTCTACCTGTCTACTAATTCTCTCCATTAATCTGCTGGTGTACTTCCATTTAAATATAGTAAAAAGATATTGTTTCAACTGAGTTTCCAGACACTAGTTAACGTATCTAATAATACAGGGGGCACTCTGAGCCACCCCTTGACGTATCTAATAACATGAATTAAACTGATGGCAATATTGAATGGTACTTCATCCTAATTAGGAGTGCTACCAATTTGACTTGCTGATCCCCGCACAAGTTATTCCTTGGCTCCAAACCTTACATGGAACTTCCCACTATGCCACCCCCTTGTGGCCTTGTGGCTTTCCCCATATAGTATATTAATCCAATATTCTACAATAAATGATACATTAATCTTATTATTCTGTCCTTTTTATTGGACTGTTGTCTTCCCAAATTCCAAATACTGAATCCTCATTGGTTCAGTTGCAACAATATAATAGAAGATAATTGAGAATATGAAAGGAGGGAGAAGAGAAGAGAAGAAGGAAAAAGAAGGAGAAAAAGACAGGTTTTTTCTACTTGGTAACAGATTTTATCTGATTCACCCTCTTGACAACAAAGAAATTTTTAAAAGTTTTTTGGCCCCCAGTGCAGCCAGGGGCCAAAAAACTTCTTTTTAAGGAGGAATGAGAGGTGGGAAAGAAGAGGTGGAAGGGGAAAAATTAAAGACAAAAAACCAGAAGTTTACTGCACTTTGATTTAAGAACTTCAATTTCTGCACTTTATTTTGTGCACTTTGATTAGAGCCCTTCAATTTTTTCCCCTGAAAAAACGTAGGGAAACATAGTACAATATTATATTATATTATTTTTTATTTTTTGAAATTACCTCCAAAACACACCAATTTTTAAATATTGCAATAAAATAAAAGCCTACCAAAATCTTTTATTTCTTTTTTATGTATTTTATATCAGGTCTTAAAGAATCTACATGAGGAATTTCAAAAGTTTTTATAAATTATTTAAAATTTTATAAGCTTATAAAAAGTGTGACTAAATTTAAAAAGTTAATTTTTGATTTCCTCACTTTTGATTTGAGGAACTTAATAAAAGATAATGAATATAATACTATTTTTTTGTAAAAACTTAATATTAAGTGGACCTAGTTTTTTGGTACCTTTTTGGATTTTGATTTGACTAGTTTTCAATTTCTGCACCCATTAAGAAACTAAATGTAAATTTTTATATAGATTTTATGAGATAAAATTTTATTCTTTAAAAATAAAGGGCTTATAGTTGTAATTTATATTAAGATTTAAACAAAACAAATTAAAAAATTGCCTAAAGTTAAAAAAGCTTTTTAACTCTTGATTTCTTTTTTTACACATAGAATTTTTTAATTTTAATGTATCAAATATCAAATTGAAGATTTTTTTGCACTTTAATTTTAGCACTTTTGATTTTGTCCCCTCTATTCAAAGAGGTAAATAAAACTATTTAAAAAGCCAAATTAAATTATGGTGTGTTTTAAATTGCATCAATTTGGGCACTTCAAACTTAGTTTTTTGATTTTAGCTACTAGTAAAAACATTTTAAAAAAAGTTGAATTTGAGAAAAAGATTGATTTATGTGCTTTTTTCAATAAAAGAAATTCCCCAAAAATTAAAAAATCCATTGATTTGGAGATTTCAATCTCCAGACTTTGACTTTAGACACTTGTCCAAGATTGAGTGGTTTGATGTTCAATAAATGTTCTCTTTATATAATAAAACACATGTATATACAAAAAGCCATTTAATTTTTATAGTTATATGCAAAGCTATAAGCCAACTTTATTTATTATAAAATTAATCCAATTAGACTACATGTGTCATTTAAGTTATAAAAATAGGGGTTGAAATTTATTAGATGTATCTCTGCAGGTCCATGATCATTTTCTTCAAAGCGGGAGATGGATTTTCGGAAATAACAGGTCCAGTAATATTCCCATATGAAATATCACATCCCGAAGAATGAGTGAACTGGAAATATTTTTGATTTGATGAAGTTGTTTCCTGTTGAGCTTCTTGAAAGAGCTTTGGTATAGCTCTATTAATCATTGGGTCGGCTAAGAAGGAAATCAGATGCAAAACACCTCTTGAGCTGTAACCAAACCTTCCCCAATTCAAGAGAAAAGAAGTGCGAGACCTGAAAAAAAAGTAATATGTACCAGATAGATTGTATCCAATGTAAGCCAGAAAACAGGACATGGGATATAGACAAGTACGACAAATCAGACTTTTAAAGCTGATTAAAGAGGACATGTTATGATTATAGGTTGAATCAATCAAACTCTCCTCATATTGGTTATTGTTATTTGTTTTAACTCTGTAAACAACCAAGACTGAAATTGTCAGGCAGTATATGATGGTTAAAGACAGGAATCCAGCATTGTAGATAAAGTGGATATAAGGGCTTGATGACGGAACATCTCTAAAGAAGCACTTTCCTGCTGAGTTTTTACCAAAGCCACGAGATACTTTTTATGTTAGCTTCAATATAACGAAATTACCTAAAAGGGGCACATTGAGAATAACCGGAAGAATAGTCGATGAGATCCAGTAAAGTATCTCCCATTTATGTTGAGGCTTTCTGTTGCAGAGAATTACAAGCATTAAATTCATAGCAATACATATATTTAAAGCAATGTATATATGGAGAAGAAGACTTGTAAGGAATCCAATAGCTGAGCAAGCTGTTTCCCCCCATTCTACTGCTATGCAGCCCATGAAATGCTTGGCAAAATCAACAAACGCAATGCCAAGCTGTAGGCGAATTGAGACTCTATCAATGGCAGCATAATCATGCCTCTCTGAATATTAGAAGTAGATATTTATATACTTACTTATTGCAAAGAAGAGTAATATAACTGCCAGAGCACTTCCAGCAGATACAATGTCTAAAGTGAGAGTCAAAAGTCTGAGAAAATTCATATCGAGTTGCCAGGAATACCTCAGCTCAAATAAGGAGCTATGTGGCACCTTAAACTTTTTATGCAACACAACATATTACTCCCATATTGCCACCGGTGATCAAACATGCCTATTCGAATTTAATAGACGGATATAGGATTCAAGATTACTTTAAATATCAAGTCAATTGATTCACTCTATATGTTTACGCCTGACGAGAATTAACTAAAACCATGTTATCTTAAATCAATTATTTTTATTATCTTTTTCTCAAAAATTTAAATTAAATAACTAAATCATAGCACAAAGCTAAAATTTATAACAGATATATAATTATCAGCCCGTGTATGTTAAAAGCCTTTTTAGTAGAATATATAAATTTATGACTTGTTCCAAAATGTTATAAATATTTAATATATTGTCATAATACCTGGGTAATTAAAAAATAATTTTAATGATGATTAAGTTATCGTGTATTTTATACATTTTTCTTTTTTAGTATGCATTTCAATTAAATACGATATTTTAAAATATTAAAGTAAAATGAATAACCACTTTGCTGCCATGAGTTATGCGCTTCCATCCCTGAAATGCTTCCCGAGTATTTAAACTATGCAGATCTCATTTAGTGGATTGTGGCTTTGATGTTTATATCTTCACTAAACTCAGGTGTTCCTGATTGTATTTGAAGTGGATTTTGATTGTTAATTTTCCAATCCGATGTACCTTTTAATCACACTTAATATATATCCCTTATCTATTATTGTAATCACCTGACTCCACAAGGTTGGGATTCGGATAAAATAGCAAGCATGTGATCATTTCATAGCGGATTGAATTTATCATATATTATCTAGCTTTAATATAATAGGGAGTCACCTGGATGTGATGTGAGTTAGCTTTGGCATAATGGAGTGAGCTTGAGCAATTTAAAAGGATCGCTATTTGTTTAAAGATGGTGGATTAAACTTTTCAAAAATTCCGTTAGCTTGTAGTAACTAACAATTCAACATGGTATACCATCTGCCTTTTAAGGGATCCAGATAGTGCTATGGTAAACATGTGATTACTAGAGCATCTAACTTAGTATGTTATTAGATTAAAATTAGCAGTGGAAGTATAAAGAGCAGAAAGATAATTTCAATAAATACTGAAGACCCAGATGAATTTTAATAGAATTTCAAGTGTTATGATACTAACTGTCAGGGAACCAACCCTGATCTGCCAGCTCACTAGTGTTTAAAAACTGATGGGTTGCAGACTGGGTGGGCAGAGCCCACCAAAGGATTTGTGCTAACTTAATGAGGTAGGACATCAACTTGCCCACCCGTGACTATGGGCCGGCGGCAGAAACAATAGTATCTATTACTCATGTGAGATTAATGTATACAATCCCAAATAGCTTGTTGGTATGGTCTAGGGGAAGCTCAGCAGTGGATGCAGGCATCGGTTTGGGGGTGACTTGTGGTTTCATGTCTAATTAATAGGCAGGGAGGAAGTTGTATTTATCTCTGAACAGGTGGGGCTCATTAACTTACCAAGGATCCTTCTGATTGTATCTGGTTGACTCTTTAGTTTGGGCCAAGGAATCCTGTGCCAATATCTTGTCTGAGGTGTAACCCTTATATTCAGGCTTCAAGAGGTTTTCTGTAAAATGGATATGACCAAATAGAGAACCTGGCAGACAATAGCTAGCTGGCGGGTTGGTAGGAGAATCAGAATTTTTTGAGTTAACTGGCAGATGACTAGGATAAAATATGACAATAATTAGGGAAAAAATATCTCATAACCTTTATTTAAAAAGGACAATGTGAATTGATCTTGGCCAGGAAGGTACATATACTGTGCTGTCAGGTTTTTTTTCTGATTGGGTTTCTTTAGCTTGGGCAGGTTAGCATCAGGTGTCAGGAATGTTCTTCCAGACATTACTGACAGCAATTTATTCCTAAGCAAAGGGGGAGAATTGTTATCTCTTTTAGCTTTTTTGGGGCTCCTAAAGGTAACAGGTTAGTATGTAGTATATGTTTTTTATTACCTGTTGAACTGTACCTGGAATTGCTTCCTGAGCCAGTATTATTGTTGACAGGATTTGAGCCCGGGTCTTCTTTGCTCCTAGACGCTCTTTGACCTAAGGAAACAATTATTAACGTTGTAAAGAACAAATTGTTACCTTCTGAGCTTGGTTCTGGCCAATCAGAGTTTACGCCAATCAAACCATTGGATTCTTTTAATCATTTTGATGACAAACACAACTGTTTCAACCCTGTCCTTGCCTTGGCTTGCCCGTTGATTTCTGGTTCTATTGTTGGTTCTTGCTCCCCTTCCCCAGTTTTAGCTGGGGAATATCCTGGTTTCTCCTGTTTTCCTGCCTGAAAGGCAAGTTATTTTTATAGAAATTATTATTTTTGTATTGCTGAGGTCAGGTTTATTACTTCAGTACTGCAAATAATTCCAGTCTTAAATTTAACTGCCTAGGATCTCCAGATTCCCTCCAAATTTCCCCAATTCCATCCCCAAGAGATTTGATCTCCTTTATTTTATCTCCAGACTATCATTTAGCTTCCATGCTATATAATGCTGGTAATTTATGATCTCTTACTTGTTCAATCAATACAGTCTACATTCACCCACTGTGAATTATTTTCCTATTTATTAAACTTGACTTAAGCCTTAAAATCCTAAACCATGAGATTACCCAAGACTCCTTTTATGGAGTCTCTTGGGAATAAATGAGTGTACTGGATGGTCTTGCTGCCGGCTGTACTGGCCAGAATTTTAATAGGCTCACACACAGATTCTGGTACCTCTCCTGAGGCACAATTTTTAGACAGCTCCTGGCACCAGGTGATACCAGGAGTTTGGTACACCGCCACCCCCTTGTCACAAAACCCACCTTGCTGTGAAGAAACCAAGAACTACCAATCCACCTACTAGACCCCTGAACTCCAAGTCTTCTGCCCTTTGGCTTCTGCCTTCCTCCTGTGTTACTTGGGTGCGTACTTCTTCCTAGGATGCTTCAATCCGCTGTTAGGCAGGTATTGCTTATTTGGAGAATTATTTCATCTCAGAATAGTGTCATTGCCTGTAGGATCCTTGATAAATGGATTAAATCCTTATTCCATCATTCACCACCTAGGAAGATTACTTCCTAGCTGGTGAGTGCCTGACATCAGGGGTCTTAGATGGAAGGGTGGCGTTTGGCACTGGCAGGCTGTCACTAGCTTCTTCAGGATAAGAAGACTTTGAATTCTTCTGTTTGGAAAATCAGGTTTTGGGCAGACATTTGGGTTTAGTGCCACTTCCTGAGCTTTGGGGGTGTTTGGAACAACTCTTATTTGGGAACTCATGCTTTCACTGAGCAAACTGCTGGTTTCAAGTATTGGCACCTTAGGGAAACTCCTGGCATCTTGCACTGGCAGTTTGCTTGAAAACCCCTATGAGGTTGTTAAGGATTCAGGTCCCAGTGAGTTGACAACAACTTTATCAATTGGTTATGGGCTGTTGGATTCCCAGTCTTTGACACTGCTGGTCTGCAAAGAGGTTTGTTCAGGGTTTGACCCTGGTTCCATACTTCAAGATTTAGGTACATCCAAATTTTCATTCCTGAAACCATTCTCTTCTTCCCCAAAATCCTCTCTTTCTGGGCATTCCTGTGTCAAGAATTGGATGTACAAGTATTCTGGCTACCACCAACTCACTTAACATCCAGTCATTGCCCAATTTGATGCCCTTCCAATATACAGTTCAACATACCAGAAATGGCAACCAAGCAATATCACCTGACTGTCCAAGTATCCAGTGACTCAAACCCATCCCACACATGACCAACCCCTAGGTTCAATCCAACTAAATCTCCGCCACAGCTAAAGCTATACAAGCCTAAAGTATTATTCAATAAAAATATAATTCTCTTCTATCTCATTTCCATATTTGAAGCTTCCCCAAAAGGCGCTCCTCATCACCTGCTTAATTATTTTTGGATGGCTTTTTTGGCATTGGTCAGGCTACCCAGGGGTTCCCAGGTGCTTTCTTCAAGGGGTAGTCCATCCACTTAATGTAGTACTAGGGGGTCTTAGTAGTGGACTCAGTTTCTGTGGATGTACTCAACTTCATATGTATTGGAGAAGTCCTTGTGGATTGGCGGGGGGCTATAATTAATCTTCTGGTGAAAAAGGAGTTCCCATTCTTTATTAACAGTAGGGCGCGGTGGAATACGTTGTAGATTTTCCAGATGGGGAAAGATCTAACTTGAAGTTGACTTCTCTGACTAGCTTGGTGATCTTGTGTGGCCTGCTTCTCCTGTGGGCCAGCTTTCTTCAAGGCACATGTATGGGTATGTTACAGAAATCCAGGTATACCTTGTTGAAAATTGGTGTAGGCCAGCAGATTCAACAGAAGAATTAATAGGCAGGGGCGCACACTCACTGCAAGCCTTCAAATTTGAAGATTCTGAAGACATTGGCCAAATTGTTCTTATAATTGATTGCTTTATTTTATCCTATACACATAGGGCATAATCTTCCCCCTGGAGTTTACTACCAATGCCTTATATAGGAGTATTCACATATTACTTGTCGCAGATCCTGAATGGATTAGACAAAAAGTTGTCCATCTAGGGATTAAGCAATGGAACAATCACACAGTTGCGCTATTGCATCCTGATTCTACTAGTGATAAAGACATTTAAAACGCCCCTAAAACAGGTCTTGATTTGCCTTTTGAATGTGCACAAGGCACAGGCTTTACTTCTGGGATTATAAATAGAACAACAAAGTTATTTATATCTACCTCCTTAAGGAAAGCCGCAAGGAAGCGGTCATTCTCTTGCACAGGACTTTTAGCTGTGTCAATCTACTCTCCTACATTTGGGAAGTTCTTCTGTCTGTGCCTCCCTGCCTCTGGTGGCAATTCCCCTGCCTCACACTATATAAGTGCAATACTATCTAAATAAATACCAGTTTTGTCTATACACCTTATTATTCTTCTGTCCTTCATAGGCTGTCACTATACCATCAACAGATATAGTATTAGGAATTAGGTCACTCACTAACTGTTTGTAGAAACTAGCAACCCTTTGCTGCAACTTTTACAACATTGTTAATAATCAGTCACTGACAAGCTCTTCTAGGACATCCCAGTGCACAGTAGAGCCTTGGCTGTGCTGGCAGAAAAAGGAACAGCTTCTCATTTTAGGGCACAATCCTGAAATGCTGTGGCGCCTAGCACAAGGGTGCCCTTTGCTAGCTCACCAGATGGCACTCTTGTTTGGTATACAGAAGCTTCTATTTTTAGACCCTGTTTGGTATGGGAGTTGAATTACATTTAATGACCCTGGCGCCTTGGCATTATTCTATCCAAAAGCTGGTGTCTTGGCGCTCAATGTTAATTATTGCGGCGCTCTGGTGCTTGAAATTAATCATGATGGCATATCATGTCCCAATGTAAACTGTAGCAGCGCTCTGGCACCAGGAATAAATAATGCTGGCGTCCCAGCGCTGTATTATTAGGGTGGCGGCAACATGGGGTAGTTAATATTTGTGGTAACATCATGGATAATAAAAAACATTTATGTATGTGATTGATGAAGTTAATTTCCAAAAGGGTAAATAATTGGCCCTTATCAATTTGTCATTAATTGCCTAATGAATTAAGCTCCCCACAGTCACTGGTCAACATTTTTCACATACATAATCTCTAACTTGCAGGGGTTTGCCAGGGGTCTGTTTCTAATTGGCAAAGATCTTATACGTCTGTACTGCTTAGTTTGGATTTGCTAGGCATACAGTTTGAGTGTAGTGGATCTATTTAATTCAGGCATGTCAGGATGGATTGGTTTCCTTGTTCCCAATGCTAGGGTCCCAGGTGAGGTCAAATCTATAGTTGGCTTTGAAGAGGGACATTCCAGTAGATGTGTGGTCTTTGCTGTTGTAGGTGTACTGTGCCATGGGTAACATTTTGGCCCAGTTATCCTGGTTGGTGTTGACATAGTATTGTAGGTTTTTTCAATTATTCAGTTCACTTATTTGGTCTGGCCGTCAGTCTGCAGGCGATACAATGTGAACGTACAGCGCTTTACTCCTAGATCTTTCATCACTTGGATCTATTAGTCAGAGGTGAATTGGGGGCCTCTGTTGGTGATTATTTCTTTCAGAATACTGTGTTGTCTTAGTATGCTGTTGTGAAAGTGCCTAGCTGTCTCTGTGGCAGTGCAGTGGGTGGTGGTAGGGACAAAGTAGGACATTTTAGTAAACCTATATATTATGACAAGAATGGTGTTAAAAAATTGTAAGGGGGCAGTTCCACCATAGAATACATTGAAACTAATTGCCAGGGTCCCGCTGGTAAGTCTAGAAGTCTTAGCAGGCCCTTGGGTTTGGATCTACAGGTCTTGGTCCTCCCACATGTTTTGCAACCTTCAATGTAGGCGGCCACTTCTTTGTCCATTATTAACAAGATATAGTTCTTTTTAATTCCTCTGAGTGTCTTGAGTCTGCCAGGGTGACAGGCTATCTTTGAACTATAATAATCTATGAGTACCTTGTCTCAAAACAGCAGGCTCAACCTGCCAGTAAGGTTCCAAGTAAGCAGGTTTGCAATCTGCAATCTGATTACTCAGTCACTTGAAGCCAAACTAGGAAGTTGACTTGAATTCCCAAATCCAACAGCATGAACAAATTATGATCCCTTACGGTGAATACCTTGTTTTGGCGCTTGACTAATTACTAGGAACAAGCCACCCCCTTCACCATCCAGCTGTGTGATCAACACAATCATGTTCCTCTTATCCATTATTCACAATGACTATATAATCACTATCTGTTGTGAATGCTGCCATTCACTATTCTTCAATTTTGCCTTTGGTGGGTTATTTCAAGGACAAATCCTTCTCTTTCATGTTCACCCTTCAAAATGAGTCTGGCTCCAATTTGGGAAATTCAATTGTTCAGTTTCCTGATTCTGCGCAACTCACTTGCCCCACTCATGCTTGTGGCAATTGATCCTACTGTCCATGTACTGTTTTGTGGTAAAGCTATACAGTATATATTCCATTCCACTTTTACCAATAAAAATTTAAGTTATATTAACATTTTTGTCTATGTGTCTTCACTGTCACGGCCCATACTAGAGTCCGGCTGGACTCCCACAGGGGAGGCAGGCCAGGCCTGAAAGGCCATGTGCACAATAGGCGCTATGAGGACCAGGTAGTTTAGAATAGTGGCTAAGGGGCGCCAAATCCCAGTATGGGGCACGACTTGGTCGGGCAGCCCCAATACTGTTATATAGACAAACCCCAGCTTGCTGAAGTCCTGGGTGGGAGGCACAGTGGGGAGAGGAGGGGCAGTTGGAATATCCTTCATTACTGGTGGTAGATCCAGGTGATGGGGATGGAAATACTCCAGGTCAAGGGTGCGGGGCAGTTTGGCAAGGAAAACAGGAGTATGGCCAGGGGGATATGGGTATGCAAGTTTTTATTGAGTAGTGGATTCACAAATAGATGCAAAGAGAATAATTAAATTTGAGCAAAAATAGACAATTCCTGCAATAAGATAATAATTTCTAGGCATAAACTTGCTTTATTAAGATGTCAACAGTGAGGAGGGCTTCTCCCCCTCACTACTTATACTTACTGATGATTCTGTGGCCTTTTGTGCCACCAGAGAACTGATGGCATCATTTGGAGTTGGATTTGCAATTTTAACCAGAATTTGAATGCTTGGCCAAGAGGGTGAGATCTCATTGGCTGCTATAAAATGAACCTTTTGGAATTTGCAGCATGGCAAGTTGCTACAGTTATTTTTAGCTCCCGCAATGAATCAATCATCCAATTGCGCAATCAAACAATTGCGCTCCCAATGTGCCATTTCCCGATAGGTAGGTGGCCCAAATTTGATAACAGATTCAATGCCAAGGATTTGAGGCTCATGTGACTTTTGAATTCTGGGCCATTTGCTAGTCAAAATGAGGGGTATTTTGCCCTGGAAAGTGCTTTGTGAGGGCTTCCAAGCTGCATGTTTTATCACCTCTAAGGAGGCCAGCTGACTGTCCAGGGCACTCTGGGCCCTGACATCATCTCCTACCATAGTTGAGCTTGCAGAGCACAACTCTTTACTACAAGACTTATATTCCTTAAGTAGGATGGCAGCATTCTCCAGGTTGGACTCAGGCTCCCAAGTATTCTCTTCATGGGGGTCTCATTTCCATTTGATCAGGAAGTGAGGTTTTTGGTATTGGAGTTTGTGTCCCAGGATGGCTTTGACCTTGTGTTTTGTGAAGCTTCCTATTTGATGGGTGGGGGAGCTGTTCTCACTATCTGGTGCAGGAAAGAGGGTCCTTTCTTTTTGATAACAGAGAGCGGTGGAATACGTTGTGAATCTTCCATCTGGGGGGGAGTTCTAGTTGGTATGCTATGGTGCCAATGCAAGTAAGACTTTGTAAGGACCTGTTCAACAGGGGCTAAAGCTAGCGCAAGGGGCAGTGGTCTTGATGTTCTTAGCACTGAGATACACAAGGTCTCCTACCTCAATTGGGGGACCAGGGCTTCATTTCTTGTTGGCAAAATCCTTGTATACCTGTACTGCTCTTCTCAGGTTCTTGGCGCATTCTTCTTGGCACATGTGGATGTTGCTAACCCAGTCTTGTCCTTTGGGATTGTTGGCTTCCTCTGTGGGGGGCACCCCATGTGGGGTTGAATCCGTAGTTAGCTTTGAAGAGGGACATACCAGTGGAGCTGTGGTCTTAGTTGTTGTACGCAAACTGAGCCATTGGTAAGTGGTTTACCCAATTGTTCTGTTATTAGTTAACATAGTATTGTAAGTACTGTTCAAGGACCTGGTTCACTCTCTTGGTCTGTCTGTTGCTCTGGGGGTGGTATGCAGTAGACAAAAATCTTTTTATTCCCAAGTCCTTTAGGATTTGGGCCCAAAACTTAGAGGTGAATTGTGGGCCTCTGTCCAATACCACTTCTTGTGGGAGTCCATGGTTCATGAATACTCAGTTACGGAATAGAGTGGTGGTTTTCTTTGCGGTTACTTTGGTTGTTGTTGGAATGAAGTGAGCCATCTTGGTGAAGCAATCAGCAATTACAAGGATGGCATTAAATTCTTTTGAATTAGGTAGCTCCACAATGTAGTCCATGGAAACTGACTTCCAAGGGTCTTCTTTAATCTGAAGGGTTTGTAGTAATCCTTTTGGCTTTCCTTGCTTAGGCTTGATACGTCCACACGTCTTGCAACCACTGAGCTATCCTTCAATCTCTGGCTTCATCCTGAGCCACATGTAGGTTCTCTGAATCTCTTTGAGAGTCTTTGTACGTCCAGGGTGTTATGACATGGGGGAGTTGTGGTATTCCTTCAGTATCTCTAAGCGCATTGGGCCTTCTGGTACATAGGTGCGTCCATGTAGATGCAGGGTGTTTCCATGTAGGGAGTAACCATTTTGGTAGTATTGACTGTTGATATCTTTCTTTAAGTCTTCCTTAATGGAGATGCAGTGCTGTTCTACAGTCTGAGCTAGTTGTATTTCTTCTCTTCTACTGGCTAGCCCCAGGAGTAGGAGCATTGGCTCAATCATGTTTGGGGACAGCAAGGATTTAGTGTTGAATTCTTCAATCTCTTTGGCACTAGGAAAAAGGTCAACTCGTTGGCTTAAGGCATCTGGTACAATGTTGATCTTGCCAGGCTTGTAGCTGATTGATAAGTTGTAATCTGCTAGGAATAAGGCCCATCTAGCTTGTCGCTGATTCAGTTGTTGTGGTTTGAAGAAGTATGTCAGGTTCTTATGATTGGTCATGATTCTCACAGGGTGGTTGGCGTCACATAAGTATCTTCTCCAATGTTTCAAGGACTGGATAATAGCGAGCATCTCTTTACCGTAGATGGGGTAGTTTAACTCAGGCGGAGTGAACTTCCTTGAGTAGTAAGATATAGGGTGCAGCTTACTATCATGCCCCTCCTGAAGCAACACCCCCCAATGCAAAGTCAGAGGCATCTGTTTCCACTATGAAGGGCTTATTGTAAACCGGCATTGCCAAGACAGGGGCAGAAACAAAGGCGTTCTTTAGCAACTCAAAGGCTGACTTGGCAGTATCATCCCACACAAAAGGGTGTTCCTTGGAGGTGAGGCGGGTCAAGGGCAAGCAGATTGAAGAAAAATTTGGATAAATTCCCGGCAGAAGTTTGCCAGGCCCAAGAAACTTCTGACCTCCTTGCAGTTCTTAGGTTTAGGCTGTTGTAAATTGCACAATTAATGCTATTTTGA
Source organism: Entomophthora muscae (assembly GCA_014839935.2). Lineage (NCBI taxonomy): Eukaryota > Fungi > Entomophthoromycota > Entomophthoromycetes > Entomophthorales > Entomophthoraceae > Entomophthora > Entomophthora muscae. The sequence continues at coordinate 18,718 of QTSX02003921.1, read as the reverse complement.
TATGGCCTTCAAATTGTGATAGTTGCAAAGATTTGGCTGGGTTTGCTTTTGAGTTCAGGAATTCCTTGCCTTCCGCAAATAGGTCTGGTTCAATATCCACCCATTATGGATTATTGTACCTGTCTGTGATTGATCCTGGTATGACCTCATCCCAAAGTGACCCCCTCAGCCACTCTGTCTTCCTAATGAGTGATCACCGTCCCATGTCTACTATTTAAAGTAGAACCATTATTCCTAATAAAACCAGGTTTATCCACATTTGTGTTGGCGTTAATATTCTTCAAGCTTTTCCTGTTCTTTCTGCCAAAAGGGCTTTTACATCTTGTTTTCCAGGAAATTAAGGTATGTGTCCTTAATTTTGCCCTGAAGGCTAACCCAAGGCTAGCTTCAAACCTCAAATCTTTTGTTATAAAGATTTCCTGCCGTGTCCTCCCAGATGTTGTCCCCTGGAGCCAAACACAACACAGGCCATGAGGTCACAGCCTATATTTTATCAGGCGTCATTGCAAAGCCTCCTTTCAGTACATTGTACCCCAGGAACTCTACTTCTTCTTGGAAAAACTCTCATTTCTGGAGCTTAACAAAGAGTCTGTGTTCCTTGAAGCGTTGTAGGACAGCTTGAAGGTGTTCAACATGTTCCTCAGGTGTGCAACTGTAAATGAGGATGCCATCTAAGTAGGCTACGCAACACTGGTCCTTGAGTCCTCCCGAGACCACGTCCACCATAGTTTGAAAGGTACTGGGCGCGTTGCGCAGCCCAAAAAGCATAACCAAGTATTCAAAAAGACCTTGCCTAGTCTTGAAGGCAGTTTTCCATTTGTTGCCAGGCCTGATCTGGATCTGGTTAAAGGTGTCCCTCAAATCAACCTTTGAGAAAACGTTGGCTCCTGAAAGCTGGTCTGAGAGGTCTTTGGCATTGGGTACGGGGTATCTGTTCTTCACTGTGATGCTGTTTAGGTCCTAGTAATTGACACAAGGACGTAAGTTGCCACCCTTCTTTTTAACAAACAATAGAGGGGACAAACAAGGAGATTTGGAGACGCGTATATATCCCTTCTTCAACATCTTGTCCAAGTACTCTCTTAAGGCGGCTTGTTCCTTCATGTTACAATGTCAGGAATACTTTTCCTGACTACCTTTCAAACATTAATGAAGGATTGGTATCTATCAGCACAAAGGCACAAAACAACAATATCTTTTATTCTATTTGTCCTCCCAAACTGGTTGGGAACAAAACTCAAACCCGAGACTCTAAACATGAAGAGAATGTTAGCTTAAAGACATCAAACTCTTTTGATTTACCTTTTTATTATTTGCCTATTCAATTTGAGTTCAAAGTCAAAAATCAATTAAAAAGCAAAAAGGTTAATAATAGAACTGATAACGTCACTTACTGCTCTCTCTGATTGGCTGCTTCCTGCCATCCGCTTGATCAATAACCCGCTCTCTATGGTTAAGGACAAGGCTCTACATATGAAGTTAATAAATCTTCTGATCATTAACCGCTTAATTATCAATAATTTAGTGGCTTCTATGTGGCTAATCTTATTCAAACAAATATGGGCTATAAGATTTAAGTTATAAGGTATTTCCAACTAAAACAGGTATGCCATACAAGATAACCTTCATGTAAATCCCCTCATCTCCCAAGAAACTCCCCTCATATTCTTCAGCCTTGGTTTTAAGCCTATTTAAGGGCCCAACTTTTAATCATTTCAATTATTCTAACAATAAAGAATATTTCTTATCCTATCTTGCCACATCCTTCTTAGTAAACTTATCTGAAGCCATGAAGGGAATTCATTTCCTGTGGTGGTTTCTAGTCTCCCTTTTACAACTGTAAAAGGTCTTGAGAATCCCACTCTCACTATTGACTGGCAAAACTCCTCACCCAATAATGCCCATCAAAAGGAGTCCTTGGCCAATGGATGGTTCAAGTATCCTTCTGGTCATTGGGGAAAGTTCCGCTATGTCTGCCACTCTACTCATCCACCTGCCAAACCATCATTGGTACAGCCTCATGCTTCATTATATCTGTTGATGTACATAGTAGGATACTATCTTCTGGGTTGTTTCAGCTCCCTGATGGAAAGATTTGCTTATTCAGCTCACTTAAGCCATCTTGCCATGGTCATTGTGCCCATTGGTCCAGCCATTGCAGGGCTTAACTTAGGGGCCTTGGCTCACCAATTAGGGAACTTGCTCCCTGCCAAGTGGGTCTCTGACAGTTTGTTGGAACCCATCTTGAGCCTCTTACTTAGAAGTTCAGAATTAACCCCTGCAAGCTACCTTCTTTATACTGCATTTATTAAGAGTTTGGCAGTCACCCTAGTTACCGCCATCATTAGCCTTACCACCTATCATCTGGTTTGCCTCTTCCTGCAGACCAAGACTGCTGTTGCTGCCAGCACAACAGCTCCTCAACAGGTTCAGAACCAAACCATGGTACTAAACCAGATTTCAGCAGTATCTCCCAACAACAACAAAGGGAACAAGATTATTATGCTTCTGGATTTCTCACAGTCACTGTTAGACATATCTCCTGCACAATTCCAGACTGTCACACAGAAGGTACATCACATGGCCAAAAAGCTCACAGGCAAGGCTTGCGTCTGGTACGCCAAAGCCACCCTTCAAGGGGAGAAATTAGTAAACAACTACCCTACCTTTTGTGACTCCTTGTTGTCCACTGTAGTGCAAGCACAAACCACAGAAGAATTCAGAGACCACTTAATGACCTTATATCAAGGCAGAATGGCCACCAAGGACTATATTGAAGAATTCTCTTGCCTCAAGGAAGCAATTGGGATGACTGATTCCAAAGCTTGCTACCTCTTCCAGAAAAAACTGTCTCCAGAACTCAAGAACTTCCTAGCCCACCATGTATTACCTGACAAGCTCTCTGAACTTACCAAAGAGGTTTTGAAATGGTCCTCCAAGGTAAAACAGCTTCCTTCTTGGAACAACACCAAGACTCCGCCCACCTGTAACTTACCATCCCCTGCCAAGGTTATAAAGGGATTAGTGCCTAAACCCGGGGGAGGATACCAGTTGGCCACCAAAGAGAAACAATGTTGAGTCTGCAAAGGACTGTGCCTCTACTGTTGGAAATCAGATCATTCCGCCAAGGAGTGCCAGGCACTCTCCAAGGTACAATCTGCTTCAGGCCATCTCCTTTCAACCACAGATGCCAATAAATCTTCCACTCAGTCTTACGCTCTTTTGCCTGTTTTTCTAGACCACAAATTTGGCACTACAGCCAGCTACACACTGATTGACACAGGAGCAATGGGGAACTTCATTGATCAAGATCTTTTGACTTTGTTAGGGTTTGAGACCTCAGGACTAGCCTCTGTAAGACTTGCTAAAGGTACCCCTGCCCAAGTAGGACGCCTAGTCAAGCCCCTCCACACTCAGGTGGGGAACAACTCATACCACTTACCCACCTCTACGCTCTCCAACTTGGCCTTCCTGTTAGTCTTGGGATTTCCCTGGTGTCAGGAAGCCAAGTTACAGTTCAATTGGGACACTAACTCAGTCACGCTTCACTCCCACGGACAACCAACCATGGTGCCTCTCAAAAAACAGTACCATCAAGTACCAAAGAACTTCACGGCGTACTTAAACTCTCTACTCCTTGTGGGGAGTCCAGTACCTGATTCTCTTCCAGAGGAAATTAAAGACTTAAAAAAGGCATTTAGCAAGGAACTCTGCTCCGTTCTTCCTGAAAGAAGACCATCCAATCTTAGAATTGACTTGATACCAGGCTACTCCCTCACCTGGGGAAAACTTTACTCCTTGAACCAAGCACAATGAATTGCAATGAAGGCGTACCTTGACAAAAACTTAGCAAAAGGGTTTATGCGTCAATCCAACTCCCCATGTTCATCACCCATGTTCTTTGTAGGGAAAGCAGATGGGACGTTGAGACCAGTTGTGGACTTCACCAAAATAGATGCCATAACCATTAAGAACCAAAGCCCCTTACCATCTACAGAGTCCCTGATCAACTGACTTACTCATGCCAAGGTTTTTTCTAAACTAGAGCTCCACAGTGCTTATAACCAGATACGCATTGCTGAAGGTCATGAATGGAAGATGGCGGTTTGCACTCCTTTTGGGCTCTATGAATACCTTGTGATGCCCTTTGGTTTGAGTAACGCCCCTGCAGCCTTTCAAGGCCTAATGAGTGAGGTACTCTTCCTTCTACTTGACGTCTGTGTGGTTGTCTACCTTGACAATATTCTGGTATACTCACAGAACAAGGAGGCTCACACAAAACACCTACAAGAGGTTCTCCAATTACTCATTGACAATTGTTTGTTCTGTAAGCTTGAAAAATGCAAGTTTTTTGTCACCAAGATTGAGTTCCTTGGGTACAAGATTAACCTGGGAGGTTTTGCAGTTGTCTCCTCCAAGATACAGGCAGTCCTGGACTGGCCTAGACCTATAACACATACCAAGCTCCACGGCTTCTTAGGTTTGTCAAATTTTTGCCGCAAGTTTATCAAGGATTTCTCCTCTACTGCTCTCCCGCTCACTCATCTTACCTCCAAAAAGGTTCCCTTTGTCTGGTTGTTGGATGCTGACCAGGCTTTTGAGACCCTCAAGAAGCTTTTCACCCCTGCCCTGGTCTTTCTCCGCCCTGAACCTGAACACCAATTTTTTTGGACACAGACACCTCCAACTTTGCCCTGGGAGGAGTGTTGCTGCAGCTTGGGGAGGATAGTGAACTCCACCCTGTGGCGTTCTACTCCTATAAGCTGCTTGACCAAGAGAGGAATTACCACATGTACAAGAAGGAACTATTTGCCATTGTCAAATCCTTGGACCACTGGCGTCACTACTTGGAAGGAAGTTTTAAATTCCCCGTGCAAATCAGAACTGACCATAAGAATCTACTCTACTTCACTGAGAAGAGAAAGGTTAGCCCACGTCTGGCACAATGGGCTATATATCTGCTTGCTTTTAACTTCAAGATTAGTTACACTCCAGGACACCAGAATATAGTACCAGACGCCATCAGTAGACAAGAGGACTTGGATGACCCAAGCCAGTCCTATGTTAAACACAATGAACGTGCTATACTATCAGAAGATCAGTTCCTCTCCCACATCATGACCTTATCCTATCTATCCACCTTGGACCAGGACATAATAGCATCCCAACTCCAGTATAAGGAGAACATTCCCACTGGGCTTATACTAAACAACAGATCTTGGTTGAAGAATGGAAGCCTTTATGTACCAACTGATGAACACCAACAAGAAATCTTGGAAAACTTCCACAATTCCCCTCTCACAGGACATGGAGGCATTTGCAAAACAGTCAAGAGAATCCAACAAAGATACTGGTGGCCTAATATGAAGAAATCAGTTGCCCAATATATTTCCACATGCGTGTTGTGTGGCCGCAACAAACCCTCCACAATGAAGCCCCAAGGATTACTCAAACCACTGCCTATTCCTCCACGTCCTTGGTACTCCATCTCCATGGATTTCATTGTGGACCTTCCAGAAAGTGACAATATGACTGGCATTTTTGTGGTAGTAGATTGGCTAACCAAATATACAATCTTTACACCCTTCAAGCGCGCAATAGCAGAAGACACTGCCAACATGCTCTTTACTCATGTAATTGCCAATCACAGAATTCCCAACAACATCATCTTGGATTGAGGCACGCAATTCACATCCAAGTTCTGGCAGTTCCTAATGAAGGCATTACATGTTAAAACTCTCATGTCCACATCCTTTCACCCTCAGACCAACGGACAAACAGAAAGGGTTAACCAAGTACTGGAAGGGTTTCTCAGGAACTATGTGAACTTACAACAGGATGATTGGGTAGCCTTACTTCCCCTTGCCCAACTATGTTATAACACCAATCACCATGATTCTATTGGAGTATCTCCCTTCTTTGCCAACTATGGATATAACCCTGAAGACCTTCCTGGACCTGCAACAAAAGACACTATTCCTTCTGCGCACCAATGGGCAACCTCCTTACTCAAGAATCATCAACAACTCAAGACACAATTAGAAAAGACCATTCTGCAGTATAAGACCCAATCTGATAAACACCAAAGAATACCTGAAGACATCCAAGTGGAAGAATATGTGTTCCTCAGTGCAAAGAATCTCAAACTGGACATTCTGGGGCAAAAACTAGGACCAAAGAAGATTGGTCCCTTGTTGGTCATTGACTAACGCTATGAGGTTAACTTTTGACTCAAGCTCCCTGAAGGCTCCTCTGCCCATGATGTTTTCCACATCAGCCTAATCTCTAAACTCAAAGGATTGCCCTTGGACATGGCACACAAGGACCCACCTCCTGTCATATTGAATCACACTCCTGAGTGAGAAGTAGAAGACATCCTCAATCACCGTCTCTCTTGAGGAAAATGTCAATACTTGGTAAAATGGAAGGGTTATGAGTTAGAGTCCAATTCCTGGGAACCCAAAGAGAACCTAGAGAATGCATCAGAAGTCCTGTCCCTCTACAAGAATACCTTAGGAGGGAAGGAATTCCATGGGGAGGATAGTGTCAGGAATACTTTTACTGACTACCTTTCAAATATGAATGAAGGATTGGTATCTATCAGCACAAAGGCACAAAACAACAATATCTTTTATTCTATTTGTCCTCCCAAACTGGTTGGGAACAAAACTCAAACCCGGGACTCTAAACATGAAGAGAATGTTAGCTTAAAGACAGCCAACTCTTTTGATTTACCTTTTTATTATTTACCTATTCAATTTGAGTTCAAAGTCAAAAATCAATTCAAAAGCAAAAAGGTTAATAATAGAACTGATAACGTCACTTACTGCTCTCTCTGATTGGCTGCTTCCTGCCATCTGCTTGATCAATAACCCGCTCTCTATGGTTAAGGACAAGGCTCTACATATGAAGTTAATAGATCTTCTGATCATTAACCGCTTAATTATCAATAATTTAGTGGCTTCTATGTGGCTAATCTTATTCAAACAAATATGGACTATAAGATTTAAGTTATAAGGTATTTCTAACTTTAAAACAGGTATGTCATACAAGATAACCTTCATGTAAATCCCCTCATCTCCCAAGAAACTCCCCTCATATTCTTCAGCCTTGGTTTTAAGTCTATTTAAGGGCCCAACTTTTAATCATTTCAATTGTTCCAACAATAAAAAATATTTCTTATCCTATCTTGCCACATCCTTCTTAGTAAACTTATCTGAAGCCATGAAGGGAATTCATTTCCTGTGGTGGTTTCTAGTCTCCCTTTTACAACTGTAAAAGGTCTTGAGAATCCCACTCTCACTATTGACTGGCAAAACTCCTCACCCAATGATGCCCATCAAAAGGAGTCCTTGGCCAATGGATGGTTCAAGTATCCTTCTGGTCATTGGGGAAAGTTCCGCTATGTCTGCCACTCTACTCATCCACCTGCCAAACCATCATTGGTACAGCCTCATGCTTCATTATATCTGTTGATGTACATGGTAGAATACTATCTTCGGGGTTGTTTCAGCTCCCTGATGGGAAGATTTGCTTATTTGGGTCACTTAGGCCATTTTGCCATGGTCACTATGCCCATTGGTTCAGCCATTGCAGGGCTTAACTTAGGGGCCTTGGCTCATCAATTAGGGAACTTGTTCCCTGCCAAGTGGGTCCCTGACATACAACTATAGACTGGTCCATGCTTATGTTGGGTTCTGGGGAGGAGGTCAATGGCGTGGTCAAACTGGCTATGTTTTGGCAAGGCGGTGGCTTCTTCTTTGGAGAAGACGGACTCCCAAGGCTTCAAACATTTTGGGATCTCAGCTTTGCAGGATTCCATGGTGATGTTGTTTAGCTCAGGCATCTGCTGAGGGTTCAGGCAGGCGACCTCAAAGGTTTGGCTCTCATGAGTGACAGTCACTTGATGGTTCTTATAGTCTAAGTTCAACTGGTGGTTAACCCACCATTTGAAACCTATCACTTCAGGTTTGGGAAGCTTCTCCATGACGTGGAATCTGGTGGGCAGTAATCTCTTGTTTAAATTCAGGGAGAAAAACTCTTCACATTTGTGGGACAGGGCTGTTGTCTTGTTACCCAAGGTTATCAGTCAGGAATTTCCCTGGATTGATATACCAAGTTTCTCAGCTAGGCTATGTTCCATGTAGTTGAGGGTTGCCCCACTGTTTAGGAGAGCTACAGTGTCCACCTCATGGTCATTATAACATAAGGTAGTGTCAATGATAGGATAAGATTGTGAAGCATTGTTTATTGCTGAGATAGTTGCTCCTTGGGTTCCATTGGAGAAGCTAGTGCAGTCCTTGAATAAATGGCCACTCTGGTGGCAATAGAAGCATAGTCCACTTCTGATGTGATGTTGGTATTCATCAGGGGTAATGTTCAAGCAGGGCCTACTTGTACCAGGGGTTTGGTTGTTCCGGGGTTGGCCAGTGTGGTACCCTTGTGGTTGGCTGAAGTCCATGCCTCTGGCAATAGCCGGGAGCGCGTCTTTGGGAAGGTCACATTGGTGGTGTATCATTAGGCTGGAATGGTGTGGGTTCAGACCATTTCTGAAATGCAAGCCTGACATGTCATCAGGAGTTTTGACTGCATCTGACAGGCATTGGAACTGTTGTATATAGGTCTCCAGGTTGTCTCTTCCCTGGGTCAGGCAAATGAGCCCCATGTAGGCTTGGGTCCTGGCCCCAGCAGGGGTAGTTGAAGAGTTCATTCTCTCCAGGAATTGATCATAGGAAAGTATGAGGTCTGGGTCTTCCTTGAGGCAGTTCAAGAAGGTTTTTATGGCATCATCCTTCAGTTAGGCGGCCACCATCATAACCTTCTGGTTGTTGCCTCTGAAGCTCTTGGGGTGGGCGCAAAACAAGGTGTTTATCATGATCATTCCTTTTCTGAAACCAGCCAAGTGCAATTTTGGCAGTTCAGGAAAGGTTGTGGGGGCAGCAGTATTCTGGTTTGAGGTGGAGATGGTCACATTCTGGACTTGGGATGGCTTGGCGACAATTTTTTCTTGGCATTTGTTTGTTTCTTGTTTTTTGGTCAAATACTGTCTTAGGTAGTAGGCTGAGGTCATAAATAAAAGCATACAAGATGCCCCTATAATCAAAGAAGAATAGGGGCCCAGGGTTACTAGTTTAGATATGGTTGACATACTGTCACGGCCCATACTAGAGCCCGGCTGGACTCCCACAGGGGAGACAGGCCGGGCTGAAAGGCCATGTACACAATAGGCGCTATACGGACCAGGTAGTTTAGAGAAGTGGCTAAGGGGCACCAACTCCCAGTTTGGGGCACAACTTGATTGACCAGCCCCAATAATGTTATATAGACAAACCTCAGCTTGCTGAAGTCCTGGGTAGGAGGCACGTTGGGGAGAGGAGGGGCAGTTGGAATATACTTCATTACTGGTGGTAGATCCAGGTGATGGGGATGGAAATACTCCAGGTCAAGGGTGTGGGGCGGTTTGGAAAGGACAACAGGAGTATGGCCAGGAGGATATGGGTATGCAAGTTTGTATTGAGTAGTAGATTCACAAATAGATGCAAAGAAAATAATTAAATTTAGCAAAAATAGACAATTCCTGCAATAAGATAATAATTTCTAGGCATAAACTTGCTTTATTAAGATGTCAACAGTGAGGAGAGCTTCTCCCCCTCACTACTTATACTTACTAATGATTCTGTGGCCTTTTGTGCCACCAGAGAACTGATGGCATCATTTGGAGTTGGATTTGCAATTTTAACCAGAATTTGCGTGCTTGGCCAAGAGGGTGAGATCTCATTGGCTGTTATAACATGAGCCTTTTGGAATTTGCAGCATGGCAAGCTGCTACAGTTATTTTTAGCTCCCGCAATGAATCAATCATCCAATTGCGCAATCAAACAATTGCGCTCCCAATGTGCCATTTCCCGATAGGTAGGTGGCCCAAATTTGATAACAGGCTCAATGCCAGAGATTTGAGGCTCATGTGCCTCTCAAATCCCGGGCCATTTACTAGTTGAAAGGGGGTATTTTGCCCTGGAAAGTGCTTTGTGGGGGTTTCTAAGCTGCATGTTTTATCACCTCTAAGGAGGCCAGCTGACTGTCCAGGGCACTCTGGGCCCTGACATCCACGTACTTTGGCGCCTCTCTAGCCACGTCTAGCAGATATTATTCAATCAGGGCCACAAGGTAATCAGATAGCCTTCCCTGCCATTCTAACCAAGACTTAGTACAAATACAATACTAAGGTTAGGATTCCCCGTTGTGTATCTGTGCTGTGCCTCAGGTCACAACAAAAATGGTTCTCACTACAGAGGCTGTAAGCCCCTTGGTTATTCCTTTTGCCACCATGTTTTCACCACCTTTGCCTCCTTCCATACAAGAGCCACTATGCCTGAAATTACTAGTCCTCCTATTGAGGAAAAAATTGCAGACCTGCTTATTGTCCCTACTGCTCTGAACCTTGAGAATGATCCCTGCCTAGTGGCCTAACCTTTGAGTACCCCTGACTTAGAACAAGTCATGGTGGTAGCCCTTGAGATAGCCCATGAAGGAGCCATCCCTTGCCTTCAGTTGCAGTTCAATCAAGCAGAGTATTATGAATTGATTGTGGCTCTGCAATTTCCACAGCACCTCCTCCCAGTGGCTGGTTCTGCTGAGCATCTATTGGCTTCTTTTGTACAACCTGCCTTAGCTCATCATCAGATGGTACTAGGGCTCCACGTTCAGAAAAACTTGTCCCTATAAGCAGCTGTAACTAATCACTGGGACCAATTTGCTGCTTATCAACAGTGGATTCATTCCCTGTTTTCCCTGGTTTCTGACAATCAGCTCATCTCAGTCATCTCTCAAACCCGCTTGGTCAATTCCATTGAACACATGTGCCAGTCCATCCCCAAGTATTTCAGGGAGAGTCTTCATGAGTTTCACAAGTTGGAACAACCCTGGGGCACTCAAGTAGATTCCACCCTGAATGCCTATCTCACCAACTTTGAAAGACTTGTGCAGCAGCTCAACAAATTCAGTGCTTACTCCTTTAACTAACTACAGCAAGTAGCAGCCCTTGCTACTAAAGGCCTCCACAAACTGGGTGAAGAATTTGATCTAGAAAGGGCTGCTACCGCTGCTATCATTGCCAAAATCCAGACACAAGTGAATGAATTGTCTACCCTCACTCCAGATGCCCTACTTTTACTCCATATGATGATTTGGAAGATAGAGAGCAGAGACTATGGGACGCCATTCAAGAGTTAAGAGAATCCACTTGCAGTCATGATTGCCCTACCAAAGCTTCTCAGACAGATCCCCAAGTGCTTGCTCTGACGGCTCAAGTTGCTGAATTACAACAAGAGATTGCACCTTGAGTGAGATGATGGTGTCTGCTGTTAGTCCAGCTGGGGTTACCAATGTCAATGTGTTGTGATCTGAGGCGCGGCACAGAGTCACAACAGGGAATCCTAACCTTAGGATTGGATTTGTACTAAGTCTTGGTTAAAATGGCAGGGAAGGCTATGTAATTACCTTGTGACCCTGATTGAATAATATCTGCTAGTTGTGGATAGAGAGGTGCCAAAGTATGTGGAGACACAAAGACAAAAATGTGAATAGAACTTAACTTTTATTGGTAGAAGTGAAACGGAATATATACTGTGTATCTTTACCAGAAAACAGTACATGGACGGTAGGATCACTCGCCATCAGCATGAGTGGGGCAAGTGAGTTGCACAGGATCAAGAAACCAAACAATTGTATTTCCTGATTCAGTCATCAACTCATTTTGAGAGGCAAAAGTGAAAGCAAGATATTTGTCTTTGAAATGACCCACCAAAGGCAAAATCAACACATGGTGAATAGTGGTATTCACAATATTGTCCTCCCCTAGATTGGCCTTAGGGGGGGTGGTACTTGCGGAGGAACTTGGCATTCACTCAAGCAAAGGGACAATCACTGGATAGGAGCTTTACAGTGTATTTGGATCCTTACTTGAAGGTCACTTACAGAGGTCTATCCCACAACATATCTAGCTTGTGAGCGTGTCCTCCTACTATATGCTGATAGTAGAGAATGTGGTCTCCAATATTGAACTTGGGCAAGGGAGAGCACCCAGCATTATCAGGAGAGAGCTCAAGCACCTTGGTCTTATATGCAGAAGTATACACTGTGGCCTGTATATCAATGATGCAGTTGACTAGATCTATGATATGGTCATCAGGGTTTATGGCCTTGTCAGAGGAGATTAGGGGGCCTCCCAGGAGTAACAGAGTGGTGGCCTCATGCCCATACAGCATAGCAAAGGGGGAATATCTGGTGACGCAATGTTTGCTAAGGCATTAAGCAAAGAGAGCAGCAGGTAAGTATAGATCCCAGTTTGCAGCGTCAGAGTAAGTGATTTTCCGCATGATAGAAACCAGTGTCAAATTTGCACGCTCAACTGCCCCATTGGTAGAAGGATTATAGGGGGCAGAGAAAGACTGGTGAGTCCCCAAGGCTCTGACAACAGAGTTTACTATCTTGGCATTGAAGTTAGTCCCATTGTCAAATAACAACACTTGAGGGCAGCCATGGCAGTAGAAAACATCTTGCAACAGGAAGGCAGCAGTTGTCTTGGCAGTGATGTCCTTAGTAGGGTGAGCTTCTACCCATTTGATGAAATTATCAACAGCAATTTGGATAAAGAAGCAACCAGAGCAGGAGCAGGGGAGAGGCCCCACAGTGTCAATGCTGACAGGGTGAAAGGCATGTTGAGGGAGAACTAGATTGAACTTGTGAGAGGCAGCTTGAGGTTGCTGGAGCTAGCAGTCCTGGCAACTAGCTATAACGTCTAGAATCAGCAGACAAAGGGTTTCCCAGAAATAATTTTTCTGGAGCCAGTCATAAGTCTTGGCAATGCCTCTATGCCCAGTATCTTTATGATCTTGAAGCACCAACAAAAGGCAAATACTAGGCCGTACATAAGCAGGTAATGGTCTTGTACTTTCTTGAAGAGCTGATTATCACAAATGAGCGTGTCCTCAGATAGTTTGGACAGGGTTAATAAGACTTCTTCTGTCTTGCTCTCCCAAGAGGAAGGATATCCAATTAATTCATAAAGTTGATCAGCCTCAGCAGGATGTAGAGCAAGGATGGGCATTCCTGATAATACATCAGAATTCTGATGTTGAATCCCAGGACAGTGCAGCACAGTGAAGCCGTAACCTTGCAAGCGGAGAGCCCATCTAGCTAGTTGTCCTTCTGGTTCCTTAAGTTGTTGTAACCACTCAAGCAAAGCGTGGTCAGTGACCAAAGTGAAATAGGTGCCATACACGTAATGGCAGAACTTCTTGAAAACATGCAGCACAGCAAGGCACTCTTTCTCTGTTACACTGTAGTTCTTCTTGTGCTTATTAAGGACATGAGAGGTATAAAGCTACAGGGTGATCCACCCCTTCATCATCTAGTTGAGCCAAGATGGCTCTAATGGCCAGTTTGCTAGCATCAGTATTGTATGGAATTTTGACCAAGCAATGATGCCAATTATAATGAAGCCACAGATTGGGATTGCTACAACCAAATCCATAAATTAGTAGTATAAAATACATTGATGCCTATTATGACGGAGCTTGCAGATAGGAATTGCAGCTACCAAATAACATAAATTGATAGCATAAATCATATGCATATTGAATAAGCAGTAGCCTTCTGACCTGAACCTTAAATTAGCCAATGATAAGTACTGCCACAGCACTTAAGTGATACATGATTTGCTGCCGCACCACCTTGGAAAATACACAAGCGCTGCGGCGCTACCTAGCAACTGGATTAGGCGCCAAAGCGCCAAACTACTTTTACATTGAGTGTCAAGGCGCTGGGTTTGATTCTCCATAATCTCAAATTCCCATATTTATCACATTAATAAGTATTAAGCTTGCAGTATATCAGGAAAGTAGGAAGTGATCCTGAAGTAACTAAATTATTCCATGCCAGCAAGGATCACCTAGACTGGGTGAAGATTAAGATATTCTATTGGTTGACATGCAATAAGTGCCAAACCTAGATTAATAATTTCCCAAATAAGGGGTGTGTTAGAATGTCCTAGAAGACATTGCTAGCATACCAGGGATTAATCTTTGCAGAATGTATAATAATAATGAATCACTTAAAATCAAAATAAGCTTTTTATCTTGACTTGTCTGAGATTTTTCTTTAATCTGGTTGATCTTTACCTAATCCTTAAGTGCTTCTGCGCAATCAGAAGCCATTGTCAGACAGTAATCATGGTTCCACTCAATCCTGGCTCTTCTGATACAATACTACTCATATCCTCACATATGACTGTATTCAAGCAAATGTCTTGTGCCCTATAATCTCAAATAATTGTAGCACTGTAATGCAAAGAGCGCAACAAGTATATAGGATGAATTCCTTATTGTAGTCAGGATATACTAGGATAGGGGCCTCCTTAAGTTTTTGCTTAAGGGTCTCAAAGGCCTGTTGCTGGCTGGCGGTCCATTCAAAAGGGACATTGCACAACAGCTGGATCAAGGGTTCACTAGTATCAGCAAAATTGGGGATGAATTGTCTGTAGTATCCCATCATGCCCAGAAAGACTTAAACTTCTCACAGGTTGGTGAACGGAAGCATTTTTTCAATGGCCTCAACTTTCTTAGTCATGGGGCAAATTAATGTCTGAGTCACCTCATGTCCCAAGAATTCAAGGTGTTCCTTGAAGAAGGCACACTTAGATGGTTTTAACTTAAGGCCAGCTTCTTGAATCTTTATGAACACTTCTTTGAGATGATCCAGGTGGTTGGTAAAGGTAGCACTGAAGATGGTTATATAATCTAAGTACACTAGGACACACAAGAGCTTCAAATCACAGAGGATGGAGTCCATGGCTTGTTGGAAAGTAGATGAGGGCAGTGCAGAGTCCTTGCGGCATTTGCGTAGGCTCAAACAATCCGTCAGAAGTGATGAGTGCAGCCTTCTGTCTATCCTTGGGAGAGAGATTAACTTGCCAGTACCAAGAGGCTAGGTCCATAGCAGAGAGGAACTTGGAGCCCCCAAGGCGGAGGAGAGCATCATCAATGTGTGGTAGGAAATAGGAATCCTTTTTGGTTAAGAAGTTCAATTGTTGTTAAATCCATCTCAATATGATGACCTCTATCCTTTTTTTAGTATGAGCAAGGGGGAGGCCCATGGGCTTTGGGAGGGAGCAAGTAGACCAGTGTCTAGAAGTTTTTGAGCTCTTTAGACAACTGAGCGTCCTCTACAAAACTGCGGCAATATAGTTTAAAGCAGAAGGGGGAGCATCTCCAGTATCAATCTGATGAATGACGCCTTTAGCAAGACCGTAATCAGTGCTGTCTTTAGCAAAGATATCTGAAAACTGATCCAGCAGGTCAAGCACCTCTTTCTGTTACACCAGGGATAGTTGCAGGAAGTCTTGAGCAGTGAACAAGGATAGAACTTGGGGCTTGTCTTCAGGTAAATTAAAGTTCTGGAATGTACCAAAGGGATGTAGTGACAGGACGTCAGGAGCATTCAACAACTTGCCATAGCCAACAACCTGCCCTCTAGACACATGCATGGGGAGAGCGGTTAAGTTGGCAACCAGTAATTGAACAGGGTCCTTATAAGAGACATCCAAGATTCCCAGGCAGAGATAGGGTTCATTGCGTCCTAGCAAGGGAGGAGAGTATAACTCTAGAAACGTACGGTCAGGTAGGGTTGCTTGCTGCAATTGAAACCTGGGAACCATACTACTCTTCTATTAGAAGATTCAGGTGGGCAACTCCTGGGGAATTTTTGTGGCAAACAGCAAAAAATTTCCACTGCTGTTTGAAACAGCAGTGGAACCCACACAGCTAAAATTAGCCTGTGCAGCACAAAGTAGCAGCTAGGGAATTTCAACTCCCTTGCTGCAAAAAGAAGCTCTTAAAATTAATGGAGCTGTACAGCTTTCAGGGGCTGGCTTTGGAGCAGCAGCCTTCATTTTTGATTTGATCAATAGCATTACCTACCCCCTCTAAATTTTCATGACTAATAAATGACCTTTAAAAACATTACATATAATTTCAAATTAAAATAACTATTTAATCAAATGACTTTACTAAAGATAAGCTTTACCAAGTAGAGAGAGTTGTTCAAATCTTACAGCAAGTTTTGTGAGTTTGAATACCAAGACAGAGACAAAACTAGTAGCAACTACTTTGAAAGGTTGAAATAAGCTTATTTAATCTTGTTCTTTAATAATATATATACTTTTGTATCATTCAATACTTATTTTGTCATTATATTTCTCAGTTAAAGTATTAGTTTTATTGTGTTACTTTTGTTAATTAACTAAATTTCAAATATCAAATTTCTAAAATAACTATTAAAAACTGAAATGTCATAGATATGATCTTTATTCTTATATCTACATAATTTCAATGCCCAAGTTATCAGCTAGTATAGCTCTGGTTTATTTAAGTTTCTTCAGGGTTAAAGTAGACATGTGGTTCCAACGTATTCCAAGTAGATCAACAGCACCATTGAATTGATGTTCTGATGCTGCACTTGTTGCTTGAGAAGCAAGTATATCTCTTGCTATTTTACTTAAAGTGGTGTACTGCAGAGAATTTTCCTATAAAATAGATATAAATGACAAAAAATAATATTATAATTACCTTCCAAATACTCAAAATTTACATCATAGTAACATCACTGTTTAAATATAGTGCTAATTCACCTACTTTTTTTGGGCCTGGTTTTTTTGAACTGGAGAACAAATGCTTCACAGCTGTTTTTGGGTAAAATGCTAGTATTGTGTTGTGTTTCACTCTCTGGTTGCACATGATACTTGGCATATATTTTTTGGATTGCATTTTCAGCTAGGCCATATAGTTCAGTACTCTTTCTTTAAAGTAAAAGAGCTTATATGCAGGATCAAGTAATTGACTATTAGCAATAATAAGTTAAATATTTACCTATTGCAACAAGAAATAGATCTGTGGTGTATTAGGAATAATACTTTTCCACTTTCTTATATGCTTCTTTTACTGGTGCACAAAGCTCATGCTCATATGAGAGCTCATCAATAAGAGACTGAAGATGAGCTTTCACACCAAGCACAGCTACTATTGCTGAGGAAAGAGAGCATGACTTTGATGGGCATACTAAGGAAGTTGTCTTGTCAAATATGACTAAAGTACTAGCCAAATTGTAGTAGCTCTCCCAACAGAGAGTCTCATTTGCTTCTTCAGAGACTATATCACATATAGCCTATAAAATAGCTTTTAGTACATAATTTCATTTTTTTAAATTCAAGTTTTACCTGTTTGTTTTCAAGGGCTCATCTTATCATATCATAAGTTGAGTTCCATCTGGTTTTTACATCAAGCTTTGGATTGGAATCCTTTAGTTGATGAGATTCCTGATGAAAATGAAAATTCTGCAGATGGCTTTTACTGCTCTTGATCTCAACAAAAAGCTTTCTCAGGCAGTTGATGGGGTTCCATTTTGAGCAATTTATCCTATTAGAGGATAAAGAGGTATCTGGAGCTTGTAAAAAATATACGCTCCAGGTATTCCTGTATTTTTGGATTCTCTGTCACAAAAGCTTGAATTAAAGGCTCTTCTATGATCTTCTTTCCCTCAACCCCTGCTATGGGTGTCTGCACTGAAAGATGAAAGACATGTGCAAGACAACAGATGTGAAAATTGGACTTTTTTGAGAAAAATCCAATGCCAGCAGTTTCCTGCTGAAGAAGCTTAATAAACTTGACATTTGCTGATGCATTGTCAAGAGTCATTGTTGAAATCTATAAGGCAGGAATTAGTTTACATATAAAATTTAAGTTTAACTGGTTTTAATTTAAATAAATGTTTACAAAAACATCATTTTACCTTATCCTTGATACTGTACTCTGATACAACTCTGTTGTATTTAGCCAGAATATTGGAGCTGGTATGCTTGTCAGGAAAGGGGATAAAAGCCAAGAGCAATCTTTTTAGCTGGAACTGGGAATTAATCCAGTGAACTGTAAATGCAATAAAAGAGTGCATGGTTGAAGAAGTTCATATGTCTGTTTTCAAAGCAAGCTTTGAATCAACCTTGCTAAAAAGTTCAATTTTTTGCTCCTCATATTGCTTGTGTGTGTTCTTCAAGCATGTTCAAAAATATTCATGCTTGGGAAAGGAGGTCTTGGCCAATTTTTGCTCAAGTGATCACAGTGTGATTCAAAAATATGACTCAGAACTGGATCATTGACAACAGTAATGGGCAAACCAGCGCAAATAATCCATATCATGACTTGATCAATCAAATCATTTCAGGATAAAATGGCTCAAACTCCAACTGGTGCAAGCTCATCATCTTGCTTTTGCTTTTTTTCACGCTTAACTAGCTTAGCAGCTTCAGGATGATGTTTTTTGACATGGCTATATAAGGATTTGGTTAAACCCTTTGACATAACATATATTCTACAAATTAATTTTTATTATTATTATTTAAATATACACATATTTAGGAGTCTCAATGGGAGGAACAGGGTGACAAAGCTTACAGAAAGCTTTTTGGGTATTTGTATTCCCAATATACACTTTTTCTGTGATACAAAAAACACTTTCTAATATTTTTGCCTATTAATATTAGTTGGGAAATTAAGTAATATAACATGTATCACTTTGACTTCCAGCTGTATCAGTTGCTGTATCATGTGGAATATAAGAAATTGTTGGCTCAGAATGTGCATCTTGTTGTACAGTTGGATTACAAAAA
>QTSX02003920.1:0-41186 GCA_014839935.2 Entomophthora muscae | reverse complement strand
TTATCCAGTGATTTCTGTCACAGCAATGGCTTGTACTAAGCTGCCATTAGCCTGGGGTGGTAGGGATTGATTATTTTATGTTTCATGCGCTGTTTTGTAAGGTATACATTGGTATCATTAGAGGTTAGTTCTTTGCCTCCATCTGTAATCAACATTTATATCTTTCCAAATTTTCTGATGATTTCCTTGCCTATGAACCTGTGTGTGTTGTTACCAGTGTGCACCTTGATGGCTTGCATTACTGGCCACTGTGTAGCAAAATTGGTGGCAGTGATTATATATTTCTTGTCACTGCTCTTTCCTGGCATGATAACTATAATGTCTAATGCCCATACTTTTAAAGGCAACTTTGTTTGGATGGGTAGTACTGACTTGGGGTGTGTGTTGCTCTTGATAAACATTTTGCAAACCTTATATTGTTCAAGTACTTTGTGGATGTCTCAGTACAGATTAGGTCACCATGTTTTATGTTTCAGGAACTTGTATAGGTATGGATACAGAAACATTATTTAATAAAGTTTCAGCAATCTCAGTTGTTGTGAAGGATCCAAGTCCAACCAGTCCAACTTATCATTATCCTGCCCTTGCTGACTCTTACTGCCGGAACCTTCATGGGATAAAGCTTTGATGAGCTTTGCCTCTAAGGAGGCAATTTTATGTGACAGCAATTTGTTGTCATCATGCCATCTAGCCATGATCTCAACGTTTTTCTCCTCTCTTGCCCTTAGGGCTTCAATCTCACGGCTTGCCTTGACTTTCACCTGTTGCAGAATTTTGTTGAATCCTACCAGCAAGTTCAACAAATCCCAAGCAAAGATTCAATTTCCTTGGGCAGGGATTCTTTCCTTGGCAAATTAATTGGAATACAATTCTTTGAAAGCTGCTTTGACCTCCACTAAAGACTCCTTGGGCACAGTCTTTGTAACTTCCAGACTTTACCAAGCTTCCTCAAGAGAACCTGCAGGAACTTTCCTCCTAGAAGCAGCAGTTTCCACATGAATAACTCCCAATTTTGCTCTTTTGAATGATAATAAAGAAGACATGGCAATTGAAAAGTAAATGAGGGAAAAGCTTCAAAATTGACAATATATCTTTATTAAAATGCACAGTAGTTTTAAAAGCTATGGCAATAACCCAAAATAACTCAGATTTAAACAAACTCCAAGTTGCGCAAGATTCAGGATTCAAATAATTTAAATATTTTTTGATTAACAAATGAACTGTCAAACAAAAAAAACAAAATTTCACTAGCCCATTATACAAAATTATAGCAAATATCAAGCGGCGTAGTTTAAACCACAAATGGAATGAACTGACGCAACAAGTGAAATGAATGGATGCTGTTCCAGAGTATATTATAATCCAATCAGGATTCATATGAGGCACCAACAGAAGGACTAAAATGAAAGAAAATTTGAGCAATCTGGAAGTGAGATTCCACAAGCACAAAACAAAATGAAGTCACACAAGATGTGTAATATGAGCAGCTTAAAATAGAAATATAACATTTTAACAGCCAATCAACATCTATCCAATTTAGGAACAGAGACATTTTATTCATTTTCATAGATCCTTATTTGTGTATAATGGTTTTGAGAACCTTCCAAATATGGAATTGAGATTACAATAAAAATAAATCATGAAATTTTAAACTTCTACTTTTAGTGATTTTATCCTAGGTTTTGTTTCAAGATGGTTTTCAATAGCAACATCTTCAACCGCGCCAGCAGCCAAGCCAGCTGCAATAGAGGCAAGGCTCAGAATGTGGAGGCACCTGTTTACACCCAAGCCTTTGAGGCGGGTAACAAGGAAGCTGACCTGTTACTGACCCCCGACCCATATGGCTTTGACTTGGTTGAGAGTCACTTAGCGTCTAGCTCTGCCCCTGCTCCCGTACCCACCCCCACACAAGCTGCCTGTCAACCAACCAATCAGGATGGCAACCTTGATTTGGAACAACTTCCTGCCGCTAGCCAACCTGCCCCCTATAGCCAATCTGGTTTCAGTTTCCATGGCCCAGCACCCCAAGAAATGAATCATCACCACCCAAATTCTCCAGGAAATTGTGTCACTAAACCTACAGGGTCTGTCATGGGACCAGATTTCCGCCCAGTTGCAATTCACCTGAGCCACAATAATGTGGGAATTCAATAGCTTAATGAATAAGGGGAATCTGATCAGGACGGTCAAGAAGCCCAAGAAGGCCCCCAAGTCTTAAATATCTGAGGCATACCCAATCATGCTTGACCTCCTCCAGAGGGATCCCAAGCTTCCCCTAACCCAGGTCTGCAAACAGCTTACACATCATATCATATGGGTCTCCAAGCGCATGATGCAGCTCTGGATGTATGGGAAGGTGGCTTTAATACAGTTTCTTACCAACATTGCTGGCAACCAATGGGATGGTGCTGAGGATTCCCCTTATGATCCTGCCATCAAATCTACCCTGGTCTAATGCCTGACAAGTTTATCAGATGACGTCATGTTTTTCTCCTATTATAAGCTATCAATAGCTTTTGACAATTTTGGCGCCCAAAGAAGAGCCACCACCCAAAAAGAGAGGAAGAAGGTAAAGAAGGGGATATTTATTAGTATGTTTGTGGCTGTTTCAGCCAAGGGCTTTTTCTACTATCAGACAAACCCAGATTTCACCAATGGCTACAAGCACAGCCACATCCTTGGTGGATTACTCAACTCCTGGGATGGATCAAATTCCAAACACTGGGTTTTCTTGAGCCACCAGATGGAGGGTGGCTCCACTGCTCTTGAGGCCATCCAGCAATGCGAGCACCAGGCCTCTGTGTACCCAGCTGGTCACACTGACATCCATCTGGCTGATGTTGTGTTCTTTAATATTAGAGATACACTCCAGGAGCGCCACCCTCAGGCTTTTAATGATCTTTATCTTGGGGTCCTCAACCACAAGTCTCTCTTTGGTTGTCAGATGGTGGCAGACTTGTTTGCCCAAATTTCTTCCATATGAATATGGGCAACCAATCACAGAAGGACAAGCGCCTCTCACCTTGTGCCACTGCCACCTACCAGCTAATCACAACAATGATCAATGAGTAGTACTATGAGCGGTATATTGCAGCCATCACACAGAATCCTCCTGCCTCCACCCCTGCCACCACTACTCTCCCACCTTCCATTCCCACCCACCCAATCACAGACCCCCAGGCATGCACCGACTCTACACCTTCCCTCCTGCACTATTCTGCCTACTAGGCATCTCTCTTCCCTGCCCCCAATAAACTCCCTGTCACCAAACATTTTCTATTTATATTATCTTTATTTTGAATTTCAATTGTTCATGTTCTCTTTGTTTATAGTTGGCTTTATTCTTTATGTTCAGTTTATTTCTATAAAATCATATGTTTATTATGCCGTGTATCTAGATCCAGAACATAGCTATTTTTAGCACCCAAACACAACCCCTTGTGAAAATATTAACAACAATTTGATGGCCATCAAATTTGAATTAGAAAATTATAGGTTAATTGTGTTTAGATAAAGTTGTTACTGATTTGAATTCAAAAACTTAATGATAAAATTTAAGCCAATCAGGAGCCAAGTGATAAAGTGATTGTTATGACATAAGGGGCCATTCAATAATTCTTTGGTGCATGTGCACTAATTAATATGATTGGCTGGTTGATTTGCCATTGTGCACCATTGTTGCTGTGGCAAGTTGTTGATGGAGTAGTGCTAACCCAGCAGCTGATTGAGCACTAATCCATCAACAGCTTGCCACAGCAACAATGGCGCACAATGGCAAATCAACCAGCCAATCATATTAATTAGCGCACATGCACCAAAGAATTATTGAATGATTCTTTATGTCACAACAATCACTTTATCACTTGGCTCCTGATTGGATTAAATTTTATCATTAAGGTTTTGAATTTGGATCAGTAACAACTTTATCTAAACACAATTAACATATAGTTTTCTAATTCAAATTTTACGGCCACCAAATTGTTGTTAGTATTTTCACAAGGGACTGTGTAAAGAGCTAAAAACAATATGGCAATTAAGGAAAAAATGCCAATAAAAAGCAAACAACACATATTGAGCTAAGCATAAAACATATACACAATGGGTAAAAAATAGGATAATGTACAGTAGTTTTAAAAGCTATGGCAATAACCGAAATATACTCAGATTTAAAAAAATCCAAGCTGCACAAGATTCAGGATTCAAATAATTTAAATAGTGTCAGTTGATAAATGAAATGTCAAACCAAAAACAAAATTTCACTTGCCCATTATACAAAATTATATCAAACATCAAGCGGTGTAGTTCAACCCACAAACAAAATGAACTGACACAACAAGTGAAATGGATGGATGCTATTCCAGAGTATATTATAATCCAATCAGGATTCATATGAGACACCAACAGAAGGACCAAAATGAAACAAAATCTGAGTACTCTAGAAGCAAGATTACACAAACACAAAACAAAATGAACTCACACAAGATGTGTAGTATGAGCAGCCTAAAATAGAAAAATAACAGTTTAACAGCCAATCAACAGCTATCCAATTTAGAAACAGAGGCATTTTATTCATTTTCATGGCTCCAGATTTGTATGGAATGGTTTTGAGAACCTTCCAAATATGGACTCAAGATTACAATAAAAATAAATCATAAATTTTTAAAATTTCTACTTTTAGTGATTTTATCCTAGGTTTTAGTTCAAGATGGTTTTCAACAGCAACATTTTCAACCGCGTCAGCAGCCAAGCCAGCAGCAGTCAAGCCAGCTTCAATGGAGGCAAGGCTCAGAACATGGAGGCACCTGTTTACACCCAAGCCTTTGAGGCGGGTAACAAGGAAGCTGACCTGTTACTGTCCCCCAACCCATATGGCTTTGACTTGTTTGAGAGTCAATTTGCGTCTAGTGCTGCCCCTGCTCCCACACCCACCCCTGCACAAGCTGCCCACAAACCAACCAATCAGGATGGCAACCTCAATTTGGAACAACTTCCTGCCATTGCCCAACCTGCCCCTCCCTCAGCCAATCAGGCTTCAGCTCCCCCGCCCAGCGCCCCAAGCAACAAATCATCACCGCCCAAATTCTTCAGGAAATTGTGGCACTCAACCTGCAGGGTCTGTCCTGGGATCAGATTGCTGACCAATTGCAATTTACCCAAGCTACTGTCATGCAGGAATTCAACAGCATGATTAACAGGGGGAATCAGATTGGGGCAGCTAAGAAGCCCAAGAAGGCCCAAGAGTCCCAGATAACTGAGGCATACCCAATAATGCTTGATCTCCTCCAGCGGGACCCCAAGCTTCCCTTGACCCAGGTCCAGAAGCAACTTGCTCACCATGGCATTTGGGTGTCTGAGCGCATGGTGCAGCTCTGGATGTACGGAAAGGTGTCTTCAATTAGGGTTCTTACAAATTTTGCTGGCAACCAATGGGATGGCGCTGAGGATTCCCCATATGACAACGCAATTGAATCAACCCTGGTCCGTGCTTGACTAGTCTGTCAGATGATGTCATTTTCATCTCCTACTACAAGCTATTGTTAGCTTTTGATGACTTTGGTGAGCAAGGAAGAGCTGCCACTCAAAAAGGAAGGAAGAAGGTCAAGAAGGGGACTTTCATTGGTGCATTTCTGGCTGTTTCAGCCAAGGGTTTTGTCTACTATTGGACAAACCCTGATTTAATCAATAGGTACTCATACAGCCACATCCTTGGTGGATTGCTCAACTCCTGGGATGGCTCAAATTCCAAATACCGGGTTTTCTTGAGCCACCAGATGGAGGGAAGCTCCACTACCCTTGAGGCCATCCAGGGACGCGGGCACCAGGCCTCAGTCTACCCTGCTGGCCATGCTGACGTCCATCTGGGAGATGTCATCTTCTTTAACATGGGATCCACACTACAGGAGCACCGCCCTCAGGCATTCAACGACCTCTATCTTGGGGTCCTTGATCACAATTTTCTCTTTGGTTGCCAAATAGTGGCTGACTTGTTTGTGCAAATGGTTTTCCATGTGAACATGGGCAGCCAATCACATAAGGATAAGCGTCTTCCACCTCAGGCCACTGCCACTTACCAGCCCATCCAGCCAATGACCAACAAGGAGTACAACAAGCGGTATATGGCGGCCATCACAATCAATCCTCCTGCCTCCACCCCCACCACCAACACCCCTAACCCGCAAGCCCAACCCACCCAATCCCAGACCCCCCAGTCCAGCACTGCCTCTACGTTTTCCTTCCTGCGTTATTCTGCCTCCTAGGCATCACTCCCCCTGCCTCAATAAACCCCCTGTCACCAAACATTTTATATTTATATTATCTTTATTTTGAATTTCAATTGTTCATGTTCTCTTTGTTTATAGTTGGTTTTATTCTTTATGTTCAGCTTATTTCTATAAAATCATATATTTACTATAGTGTGCATCTAGATCCAGAACACAGTTATTTTTAGCACCAAACCATAGCCCCTTGTGAAAATATTAACAACAATTTGGTGATCAGTTAAAATTTAATTAGAAAATTATAGTGTTAACTGTTTTTAGATAAAGTTGTTACTGATCCAAATTCAAAACCTTAATGATAAACTTTAAGCTAATCAGGAGCCAAGTGATAAAGTGATTGTTGTGACATAAAGGGTCATTCAATAATTCTTTGATGCATGTGCGCTAATGAATATGATTGGCTTAAAGTTTATCATTAAGGTTTTGAATTTGGATCAGTAACAACTTTATCTAAAAACAGTTAACACTATAATTTTCCAATTCAAATTTAGTTGATCACCAAATTGTTGTTAATATTTTCACAAGGGGCTGTGTCAAGCGCCAAAAATAATATGGTAACCAGGGAAACAATGCCAGACAAAGCAAACAACACATATTGAGATGTATGTAAAACATATATGAAATGGGTAAAAAGATGGGATAATGTAGTAAATGGGAAAACAAAAAGGAATAAACAAAGAGGCAATTGTATCAAAATAACATATAGTTTATTGGGGTGAAAGCTATAAAAACATATGAAAAGGTTAGTAAAAAATCAATGAGCAAATTGGAAAAACTTCTAAAAGACCTTGACTTGGCAATTGCCAAAATCAAAGAAATTGACTGCAAGGTCAAGGAAAAGGTGAAGTCTGCCGTCCTTGAAGGGGACAAAATTGAAAAGGTGTCTGCCAAGTCACTCATGACAAAAATACCGGACACACCTGAGAAGACAATAGAGCGCCTACTTAATATTCAAAAAACAGTGGTTGAGGGGCTCCAGTTCAAGTCCTTTGCACTCTCTGCGCCGTCTGTCTGGACAGACAACCCTGAGATGTACGCACATCTCAAACCTGCCAAGAGGGCCTGCAAGAAGGACACCAAGACACCCGCACAGCTACTTGCACCAAGGATGGCAAAGCCTGCCAAAGCCGCTGGCAAAGAAGAAACCCAAGAAGGTAACCTAAGAAAATAAATTTAATAAAAATTCATAAATACTTACCTTTTTTTTAGAAGATGTTGGTGGCAAACTCCGCCAAGTCCTGGTTCCTTTTGTCCCCCCACGTTCTGCTCAAATTTTGCCACTCACATGGCAAAGCAGCTTTTCCTGTCCCCCCTGTCTTGTGGGAGCTCAAAGATAGGATACACGGTGCATTCCCAATGTCCAGGGAGGCATTGGCTAGGCTAACGTATGAAGAGGGGGCATCTGAGTGGGCAGTTACTGCCTACAAGGATACTCAACTGGTCTGCCTGGACCCGGTTAACCTCAGTGGAGTTTACTGTGTAAACTCCATTGAGCTTGTTTGGGACGTCCTGGCAACGCTCCCATTCAAGACTATACCGGAGATGGGCCGGGCCCATGCAGCTGCTTGCTTCTACTTCCCGGTGGAGCACACCCTGTCCTACTCGCTGGAGAAATTTGGGCGCGCGGTAGAAAAACTGGCTGTTGCAGATGCAACAGCCGTGAAGAAGACTAAAATCCTCCTGGCAGACTTTGGGCTGGCCTGGAGTGCCAACAAGATGGGGGTCCCAGAAGCCATGGATCTTACCTTCAGAAAAACCAAGCACAAGAAGAAGATCAGCGCGGTCTACAATAAGCTGTGTGAGTTTACGGAAGCCTTTGCTGGGCAAAGGCTTCACTTGGTGGTTTACCTGGGGTTTCTGTTTTACTTCATAATGAGCGCCAGCGTGGAGGACCTGGACGGGGTCCTTCTGGGGATTGACGAGGCCCAACTTGCTCTCAATGGGAAAAAAGTCCCCCCAGGTTACAACTCAGTTGACCATGTTATCCAGGACGCCCTGGTCCTGGCAGGAATCTACGGGTTTGCGGCCCCGCCTGAGAAGCTGCTGCTTCACTCCCACCTCACCATCTTCCCTTTTACCAGCAGGCAAGAATATTTTAACCAGGGTGTATCCACTGTCCACGTTGTGGCGGTGGAGGTTGTGCACCACCTCCATTGTGGGGTGGGTACATACCACCAAACTCATTATAGGCGCTCCTAATTTATTCTCTATACCAATAAATATATTTACCCTCTAGATTATTTTTATTATAATTAATAATTTTATAAAATAATATTTTAGCAAACATTACTTACAAAATAAATTACAGGGAAGGTTTTAATAAAATCATGTAATATATTTCAGTAAAATCTACTTCTAATTTGTATGATTACATTTATTTTTTTTAGTTTGCTTTTTATATTTATTTGCCAAAAATGATATTGATGTGTTTGCGTAATCCATTATCAAGCGTTTGGTATACCCTTGGATGCAATAATAAAAATGATTATTAATAAATAAATTACTAACCTTCATTGATGGTGCTGCTGAATGTGATTGCAGGCTTGGAAACATCTAAATATAAAATTTTAGTTAATGAATCTTGATTAGTAAATTAGAGGATATATAAAAAAGTGGGATAAGCTAAGCCTTTAATTAATTGGCTGATTTGCAAGGCACGCAGGGATAAACAAATCAGCGTGGCCACAGAATTTGGCCACAGTCTCAGCTGGGAGGATATGGATCCTGGCCTGCAGCAAATCAAAAAGGTCCTCTGTCCCAGTTGGGGTTCCTTGCTTGACAACTTGCTTGAGCCACCCAAAGACTTCCTTGATGGGATTTAAGAAGGGCAAATAGGCGGGGAGGAAGAGAAGGCACATATTTGCCGTGGCCAATTGCTGGGGGCCCACTGCAATGCTTGTGTCAATTGATGGAAATTCTTCAAGAATATCCGCCACTTTGTGGAGACCAATGTTGTCCAGCACAATTTTGTTGGTGAAGCCCGGGCTTGTGCGCCTCAGGTGCTCCTGGACCAATCAGAGGAATGATAGGAAGGTCTGGCTATTGTGAGATCCCAATATCATTTGGTAGAGCTCAACCCCCTTTGGACCGAGGAGAGCCACCATCAAATAGGCTGTGGCGCGGACTGCAGCACGCCAAGCCATCCTGTCATTGGAGCCTCTGGGGACATACCCATACTCATTGCACATTGACGAGGCAAATGCTGATTTGTTGATGTAGTAAAATTTGACCGTCCCCTTGGCTTTTAGGGCAGTATACGCCTCTGCGTATTTTCTCTGGGTCTCAATATTGGCTGGGCTGTTCCAATTGTATGGGGATACCCCAAGTTTTTTCCAGGAAAATTGCATTCCCTTGACCAAAATGATAATAGAAGGAAATTGAGGCCTCAACCCCAAAAGCAGACTTGACCATGGCCTGTATATTTGCCAGTTCAAGATGGCAATATTGGGTTATCCACTGGCGGATTGCCCATTTGTGCTCCTTTGTGAGCATGGTCAACACGCGCAAGGACTTCTCTGCGGCAAGGACTCAACCCGTGTTGAGGAACTTGTTGAAGGTCTTTGAGGCGTACTTGGGATCCACCCCAACAATGGCTGCAGCCGCCTTGTAATTGCCTGATTCATACATTAGATTAAGCAGGATGATGTGTTTGGTGTCGGGGATGGGCTTCTGAGCGGGCTTTTTAGTGGTGGGGATTGACTCATTGGCATTGGGCAAGGCACAGGGCATAGGCACCTTGTTGTAGAAGGCTGCAACTTTCTTGCGCACCAGTTGTCCCTCATCAGTTTGAAAGAACTCGGGCTCCTCGTCATCTTTCTGATTGCCATTGCTTATGTATGGCTCATAGCTAGTATCAAGTACAGGCTTCACCTTCTCCAGCATGGCTGACAGGACCAACTCTTGCCGGTACACAGCGTCAAACACGTACGAAGTAAGTTCTACCTCCTTGTTTCTAACCATTTTGGTAGTGGTGACCTTGGTTGGCTTCCGGGACAGCTTTGGGACTCAAGGATTTATGCTCTGCACCCTAGCAGCTTGTGCTCCTTGAACCGGCTGTGTCAGTGCAGCGTCACTATGGAACTCTCCTCTCCTGTCTCCTCCTTGAGTAGGCACTTGTGTTGTACTAAGTCTATTCTTTGACCCGCGGGGGCGACCACAACTGCGGCGCACAACAGGTGCATTGGTACTCTGGTGTTGTGTTCCTTCCATTTTACAATTTAATAAAATACTTAATAAATTTCAATTAAGTTACTCCCTAATTTTAATTTTTGCTTTTATCTGAATATGGATATTTAATTAGAGGTTTTCCCACCCAATATCCCAATTATAGATTTTTTATTTCTTAATTAGTTGTTTCTGGTTTACAACACCCATTTTTGGATACCCAAAATAATTCCCACCCTTTTTCCTGGATTTTATGCCAAATATAAGCACCCAACACAATATTTTTAAAATATATGTTTCGGATCTTGTGTCTTATTTTAGATGCCTTGGTATCATTCTTGATTACAATCTATTGCACAAACTGTGTAAGTGATTTTGTTTGTGGTTTGAGTTCCTATTGTGTTTTGTTTTTGGATTGAGTTTTGATGCACCATGTGTGGGTGTATTTTGTCACCAATTCACATAGTAAATATATGTACACCAAAAGCCAACACACCCATTTTGTTTGTGAATCCATTTTTTTGGATTTCATTTTGAATGGTTTTGCTTTGCGCGTGAGTACTTCATTGCTGTGTTGACCTATTTTGCCTATTAGCGCCAAAAATCCCTGTTAATAGAGTGTATATTTTAACCTGCTAGTTGGATTTTGTTTAAATCTGAAATAATTTCATTTAAATCTGAGTTCATTTTGGTTGTCACCATAGCTTTTAAAACTACTGTAGTAAATGGGAAAACAAACATGAATAAACAAAAAGGAAATAGGATCAGAATAACACAGAGTTTATTGGGATGAAAGCAAAAAACATATGGAAAGGTTAGTGAAAATAAATGAGAGAATTAGAGAAGCTTTTGAAGGATATCAACTTGGCAATTGCCAAAATCAAAGACATTGACCGCAAGGTCAAGGCAAAAGTGAAGGCTGACGTCCTTACAGGGGACAAGATATACAAGGTGTCCACCAAGGCACTTATGGCCAAGATGCCAGACACCTCCAAAACAACAGACAAATAACTTTTAAATGTCCAGAAGACCGTTGTGGAAGGCCTTCAATTCAAGTCCTTTGCCCTCTCTGTGCCGTCTGTCTGGGTCAACAACCCTGAGATGTATGCCCACCATAAACCAGCCAAGCAAGCCAGAACCAAGGACACAGAATTGCCAGCACAATTGCTTGCGCCAAGAATGGCTAAGCCTGCCATCAAGGAGGATACACATGAAGGTAACATAAAAAAATTAATAAAAATTTGTAAATACTTACCTTTTTTTTAGAAAACATATATAGTGAAATCTGCTGTGTCCTGGTCCTGTTTGTCCCCGTCATGTTTTATGCCAACTATACCAATCACGTGGCTAGGCGGCTACAGCGCCCATTTCAACAATAATAATGTTGACAGTGGCCATGTTGACACTTTGTTGACATGGCCACTGTCAACTCGAAACTCTAAATCTCCTATATTTTTTGCTAGTTGCGCTAGCTTAATTCTTTTTTTAAAGCGTTCAGGGGTGCAAACCCAGAAAACACGACAAAATTGTGGCCATCTCAACACAATTTAATATTAAGCTTAATAAAAAACTCAATTTAACCATATTTTTCCTTTACTTTTACTAATAAAAATTAGTTTATTTTTTATTTGTTTTCACAACGTAAAAGTGTCAATGTCAACACTTTTTAAGCATAACTTATTTTTAATAACAAAACTGAAACATCTACAGTAAAAAAATAAGTGCGCATTTAAAAATATTTTTTATTAAATTAATATATAGAAAAAGACAGTGCACATACAGTTGATTGTTGAAATGTTTATGTTATAAATATATATGTGGCACTTATTACAGCTTTAATATATTAAGTGGATTGGTGGCTAACAGCAATCCAATAATTTAAGTGTGAGTTACTATGTAAGTTAAATAGAATTTATTATTAAAAATAATTTCAACACTTGTCAATGTTGTTTATTTGCTTGTGATCATCTGCTGGGGTGGAGTTAAGCAAATTAGAGTGGCGCAATTAAGCCTAGATTAATATGTCACCTCATATAAAGAATGTTGTAAGTGACATTGTCGACACTTTACCCTTTTCAATACTGAATATAACTTTCTTAACAACTTCACATATACACAATGCTAAAATATCATATTACCACTACCCAAATATTATTTTTAATAAAGAAATAAAGAATTTTAATACTTTTTTACTTATTTTTATATGTTTTTTTTAATTTTTATTATGTGAACAAAAACACACAGAAAACAGCTAATATTTTCTAGCCCGCGTAAATTTAATTAAACGTACTATGAAAAAACATAGTAAATTTTCAAAAAAATGTTGACAGTGACAATGTTGTCAAAAATAATGTCTACAATTTCTGCAATTGACAGTGAGAATTCAGCTTTTTTTACTAATTATCACTCATAATGTCAACGCTTTTCAGTTTTCACATATAAAACTTTATGTTTTACATAATAAAAAATTCTCATTTTTTGATATGTTGTATTTTTCCTTTTCTCTTCCATATTTTCTAATTTTTAAAATAAAATCTATATCTAAATATAATACTTTTGCATATTTCTCTTAACTTTTAATTTTTATTTAAACTATATTAAAATAAAAACTATACAAGTATTTTTTAACTTTTAAATGCCAATAAAAACCATCTAAGATTTACTTTTTATATATCATGCTTTTTAAGTTGTTTTGTTTGTTTTTTTACATAAATTGCTTTATTTTAAAACCTTTTACTTATTATTTTAGGACAAAACACTTCCAAACAGCCCAGAGGAACCAAGTGTCCTTCAAAGCCAACCAAACCCACCAAAAAGAAGCCTGTCTCATCAAAGAAGGCCACTACAAAACCATCCCCAAAGCCCTCATCAAAGCCCTCCCCTGAGCCCTCTCCTGAGAAGAGCCCTGCTCACTCCATCGGGGGAGAGGAATTTGATGACTCCCTTATGGACCACAGTTTTTACAACTTGACTTCTGACAAGGAGCCAACCAAGAAGCGGCGGCAAGGAAAAAAGACCCCACCCAAGGATAAGTCTCCTGCACATGAGGAGCACCACAATAAGCCCCCTTCTGCTTCCCCCCACTACCAAACTCCCCCTTCAAGATCATCTGGGGATGATTCAAAGCCCCACTCCAATTACTTCCCTGGCTTCTACCATGCTCCTGCTGGCCCCTGGGACCCTCTGTTGCCCCACAACATCTGCAATGTTGACGGCAAATTTAAGGTTCCCTCTTCCTTGCCTAAGTATTTTCCCATCATGAGCGTAAAGGGTGGGCCGGTCATGGTGGCCAATGGTTATATTTTCTCTTGTAACAACACCAACTGGGGCTTCAAGAGCCTCCATTACACCTGCAAGGACCGCTCCTGCCCAGTGCAGCTCAATGCTGAGCGCTGGGACTTGGTCCAAACCATCAAGGGCGAGCATACCTGCATCATGCCAAATATCACCATAGCCTGCCTCCTCAAGTGGTATCTCGTCCAGGTGATGCTCACCTCCAAAGATCTTTCTGCCACCCAGCTGGCCGTGCTTGCTTGCAAGTACCTCTCCCCAACCAACTTGAAGAGGGTGCCAACCCACAATCAGTTGGTCAAGTTTGCAAGTGATAGGTGTCAAGCTTCCAATCCCCTGGCCAAGAGCACCACTAAAATTGAAGACCTGGTCCTCACAGATGCCCTCAAAAAACTGAGGATGGTGAGATATTCCTGCTCCATGAAAATGGACAGGAAGTGAAGGATAGAATTATAGCCTACGCCACAACCCAAAACCTGGAGCAGCTCAATACTGCTACCACCTGGCTGTGTAACGGCACATTTGCTACTTGTCCCTCTCTCTTTAAGCAGCTTTGGGTCCTGCAAGGGTTGTTTAATAACCAGGTTATCCCTCTTGTGTTCTTTCTCCTTCCTGGTGCCAAGACTGAAGTCTACACCTGAGCCTTCAAGATTGTCTGGGATGCTTTGTGCTCCCTTCCCACCAACCAGCTCCCCCCTCCCATTCACGCCACAAGGCAAATCCCTCCTCCGCTGAGAAGGATGAGTCAACCCTAGCCGTTGAGCAGCTAGCTCATGCGCGCTCTCTTGGACCAAAGGTTATCATAATGGACTTTAAGCAAGCTCAGTTCAGAGCCTTTGAGGCCACCTTCAATGGAAAATTTCAGGGCTGCTTCTTCCATTTTAGGCAGGCCCTCATCAAGAATCTCAAGAGTGAGAAGGATCTTTTTGAGAAGTATCTTAACAATGGTAAGGGGAATTTCCGCTTTGCCTTGACTCAGTTTGCTGCCTTGGCTTTTGTGCACCCAGAGCATACTGGGATTAGCTTTGTGGCCCTCCTAGAGGACGCTTACATCAAGAAGCACTCCATCATCTTCAAAGGTTACCTGGATTACTTTGAGTGTCAATGGGTGGGCAAGAAGGTGACTGCCCGGAGAGGTAAGAGCAGGGCCACTGCCCCTTTGAATTGCCAGAGCGCCTTTCTCAAGGGGAAGATAAAGACCACCTCTAGCCTTGAGGTTTGGCACAAGCACCTGAAGTTGAAGTTTGGGTCAAACCCCAAATATAACAAGTTCTTCCAGAAGCTACAAGAGGAGCAGTGTCAGGTATCCAGTCTTAGGCAGCCAGCCCATTGTTTCCAGGGGTGACCCAGGCTGGGTTTTTTGCGGGCAATGTCCACCACAAGAGGGGAGCTAACTTAAAAAGGTAGGATGCAGACTTTCCCACTCAGGATCATGGGCCGGCGGCCAGGATTATAGTGTCAATCACCCCTGTGAGGGTGATGTACACTATTCCAAAGAGCTTGCTGGTATTGTTGGTTGGGAGGTCAGGCAAGGAAGCAGGCATAGGTTTGGGCATCACGGGCAGTACCATATGAATATTATAGGCAGGAAGGTGGTTGAATTTTCCTCTGAACAACTTGGGTGTTGAAAATATCCATGGGCCTTATCAGTTGTATCTAACTGCAGATTGTATGTGAGCCAAAGGGTTGAGTTTGAGTATCTTTTCCAGGGTGTAGTCCTTGTATTCAGATTTCAGAGGATAGTCAGTAAAATGGACGGGTCTAAAGGGCACACCAGGAGGACAGAAAACTGCAGGCAGTGGGACGGGGGGCCAGGAGATCTCAAACTGAATTGATAGATAGCAAATACAAAATAAGGCAATAGCTGTGTGAGCCAAAGTAACATAACCTTTATTCAAAAATGACAATAATTTTGGATTGTGGGGTCCTTTGGTCTATATAGCACCCCACCTCCAAACTTAGTATTTCCCATAAGAGCTTCATCAAAATATTGGGAAAATGCGGGCAGGCGGCCAGGAGGCCCAGGTGTAGGAGCGGCAAATGGCACCTTGGCTGGATGTTCTCTCATTGGTCAGAACGTCCAAATTGGTCACTTAATTTCCTTGATTTTTGGCTGTGGTCACAGGGTCAGGCCCAAAGCCTGGGTTTCTCCTTGGCAGTTGAGATTGATTGATTACTTGAGAGGACTTCAAGCTCATGAAGTTCACAGGGCCACATTCTCTGCCTCCATTAGGCAATTCAAGAAACTCTTCCTCAGGAACCATCATAATTGAACCTGCACTGGTATTCTGAATTTGGGACTTAGCAGGGTCTTTAGCTTGCAGGGGCTCAATCTCAGAAAAACGCGGGTGGGCAGGCTCTTGGTTCATGAGGCCAGCAACCCGCAGGAATCTGGTTTCTGGGTTCAAATCTCACCCTTGGGCCCAGGTTTTGAGGGGTAACAAAATGTAAATCCTGACAAGCAGGCCCAGGCTGTCTCCAAGTTTTGTGGCCTGGCCAACCGGGTGGCCCCCAATAAGCAAAATTCCAAGGAGCAGGACTACCAGGAGAACATTCAGAAGGTGTTAAAGAAAAAGTATAAGGTGGCAGAGATTAAGAAGTACCTTGAGGACATTGCCACTGCTCTTGCTGATGGTTTTAATTAGCTTAATAAACCTTGCTTTGCCTGTATATTTTTTACTTTTTAAGCTTTTAATTTTTTAATTTATTTATATAGCACTAATATTTTTATGTATAAATGGTAAGTTTTAGATACAGTTTCAATGTGGTTTAGTAAGAAATATCTTATATTTTGTTAATTTATCTTTAAGGTATGCAATTTTTTCAGTTATGCTTATATAAAGTATAATAAATTAAAATTAAAATTTTCTTATATTTTGTAGTTATTATAATATATAAAATATTTTTATTTTTGGTTCATTGGAATTTTAATTTTTATGGGAATAAAAAATAATTTTATAATAAAGAGTGTAATTTACATAATAAACTGAAAAATAGTTGCTTATATCTCCTTATTCTTATTATTTATGGTATTTTTTATTGCAGTTTTGAACTCTCTGGGGTCATTTTATTATAATAAAGTATTTTAAAATAATTTTTTATATTAAAGATGTTCAGGTTAAAGTGTTTTGTTAATTAAAAAAGTGTTGACATCCAGAAAATAACATTAAGTAAAACCAGGTTGTCACTTTACTATAGTGTTGACATTAAAAGTGTCAACATGGCCACTGTCAACATTATTATTGTTGACATAGGCGCTGTTGCCCTTCATGATTGTGTTTTGTTTTCATTTGTTTCAATTTGATCAGTTTCCTCTTCATTTGTGTTAATTTCCTTTGAGCTTTCATTTCCTTCAATCAATTTGATTTTTTGAGTATTCTTTCTGTTGGTTTTTTCAAATTCCCACAAGTTGTAACTTTCACTTTTGAAATCTAACCACTTGAGTATTTCCTTTTGAAGATTTAAAACTATTTCCTTGTGTTCTTTGTTGACTATTGTTCCCAGGCTATTTTTTGCGGTTTTGTTTTACTGGACCAAGGCCTTTCCCTCATTTCCCAGTTGATTTACCACAATTTCCCTTATGTTATGTTCAAGCTCAACAACCTTTTGGAGGGCTGACTCTAATTTGTTGATAAGGCTGTAGATATTTGATATTTTGTTTGAATTACATCAAAAAAACTGGTTTTATAGTACTACCTTCAACACATTAATATTTATCATCATCATTAATAAATTAAAGACCATAAATGTAAATATTCCATTAGGATATTGCAATTAGACGTCAACTCTTGATATTTTGATATTATGTGCATAACTCAATGCATTTTGTTTAATAAAATTTATTATAAAAAATGCCTTTTTCATTGTAATTTATTTAAACGGACTGTGTTTATATTAGAGAGCCATTAACACTTAGTACAAATATTGATACATAGTACATTTTAAAGCCTATATATTTACCTATTGGTAATAATTCTGTAAACTTTTTAGTCATATTTTGCAAGGTAATAATAATATAATGGGTTAATAAATTACTGTTTAATACCATTGATTGGCTGATTTTCTTTGCTGTGGTGATTGTGCATTTCTGATATTTACGCACTAGTATCCAATTGGTTGATATCACATCCAATCACACAGGCAATAGGAAACGTGGTTGCCACCCCAAACACATCTGGTCTTGGGGTAGCAACTTGATTTCCTATTGCCTGTGCAATTGGATGTGAAACCAACCAATTGGATACTAGTGCGTAAATATCAGAAAATGCACAATTGCCACAGCAAAGAAAATCAGCCAATTAATGATAATAAACATTAATTTATTAACCCATTACATTATCATTACCTCGCAAAATCCAACTAAACCCTTTACGGAAATATTACTAATAGGTAAATATACAGGCTGTAAAATGCACTATGTATCAATATTTGTACTAAGCATTAATGGCTCTCTAATATAAACACAGTCCATTTAAATAAATTACAATGAAAAAGGCCTTGTTTACAATGAACATTATTAAACAAAATGCATTGATTTATACAAATAATATTAAAATATCAAGAGTTGACGTCTAATTGCAATATTCTAATGGAATATTTACATTTGTGGTTCTTAATTTATTATTGATAACAAAAAATATTTATGCAAATAATTTTATGTTATTCATAAAATATACAATATTTTATTGATTATGAGAATGTCAATAATATAAAAAGAATATGTTATTAATTATAAATCAAAAAAAATAATATCAAATTTAATAAGTTGTCACAAAGAAAAGTTTTATTTACTGATCAAGGGACAAGTGGGGGAAGGAATGGGCGGAATGTACATTGCCATCATCTGCGCCTGTGGAAAGGGCGGTATCAGAGGTTATGGGAAGGGAATGGGTGGTGGTTTGGGAGTCAGGGTTGGAAGGCGGGTGACTTGGTCTTGATGGGGGAGTCAGGGAGGTAGGGTTTGTTGACTGGGAAGAGGTGGCAAGAGCTGATTTACTCAATTGCTTGAATTTTTCTTCTGTCACATATGTGGTCTTGACAAAAAAAATGGATGGGCATGGGGGGAGGTGAGAGTCCTTTCTTGACTTATCACTATCACTATCACTTTCATAGAATATGGCAAGATCTGATAAGTCCTGGAAAAATATGGAAGGGAAAATCTTGTACCCCTTCTCAATTTGGGAGCACAGTTCATTGTAGGTGGCAGGTTTTAAGCGCCTGAGAGCTAAACCAAAATTATAAAAACATACATCTGAAAGATGCATGTCAGCGTGGTTGGTGGGATAGGACCAACAGGTGTGCCCACAGCCATAATTTATTTGGCTGACCATTCCTGCTGCTTCATCTCCATAATTAGTACAACTGTGTATATGGCTTGTTGGGTAGCCCACTCTTTCAGCATGTCCTTGAGCTCCATCTGGTAGACATACTCATCTGCTGTGTTTGCCAACACAGAGTAATAATTGACCCCCAATGGGGAAACTGCCAAAAAAAACCAACAAATTGATACAGTATTGAGCTGCACTTGTAGATGTCAGATTGGATGCGCTTTTCCCCAAAGTCTTGAATACTTGCCAAAATCTTGGCATATGACAAAAAAATAACGTCATTATGGGCCCTCATTGCCCTTCCTTTGATAAAATTAATGATTGTTGCATTGTAGGGGTTGGTATCCACCAAACTGGGGCCACTGAGAACCTGATTGGATAAGATTCTGGCGGCAACCACAACTCTGTGCATCCACAAATTCACTGTTCTCTTATTGGTGAAAATGCTGTGGAGTCCCAGTTGGAGACAGACCTGGACCAGGGGCATCCGTGGGTCACACTCCATAATAGTCATCATGAGAGGGTGGGCTTTTTAACCTTCAGTTGAAGTACAGGCACCAGTTGGGGTCTTCTTGGGAGGTGGGCCACAATTGGTGTGGGCTTGCAGGGTTGCAGCCACAGTGTACTTTGCAAAACCCATCACAGCCACAATTTCCCCAAGGGACATAAGAGTCCCTTGCTTTTTAACCATTTCAAGAATGATTTATGGCGTGATTGATTTTCTTCTGCATCTTTCAAGATGATTGGCTGGAGGAGGGATGTGTCTATCTTGAGAACTGGACAGTACCATCTGATTGGCTGTTTATGGATTCTGGGTTCTCTGGGTAACCCCATGGCTCAATTGCCCAATTTTGGGTGTTAGTGTTGATACATGATTTGGGTTAGCAGCTGCCTGTGTGTGATGGGCAAGCAGGGCCATGCTTGAGGTTATGGGAGAAAAAGCACACTGCTGGGTAGTGCTTGCAGAGGGCCTGCGGGTTAGGAGTGGCCATAGACAGAGGCTTCACCATTAAGAGACCCAGTGTAGCCCTTCATAATTTTGTCAAGGCCAGGGAACAGCTTGTTGACTTGGTTGTTGTTGAAAGAAGACATAATAGATTTTATATTAAAAAATTAAACTCAAAAAGAGAAGTGTATATTTTAATCAATTTTATTGTTAAGTATGTTAAGCTGGTGAATATTATGATCTAAATTTTAGCCGTCCTAAACTGGAATAGGCTGATTTTTGAGAGTGCCTATGATTCCTAAAAGAATTAGAACAAATCCACTCTAGATCCTTTGACATCCTTTTTGAGACACCCATAAATTATATTTATTTCAAACTCATCTCATTTTTTATCTGAAATTTGGTTCTTGGATTTGACAATCCCGCAATTTCAGATTTGTTAATTTTTACATGATGTCTATGATTTGTTTAAAATACAGTAAATCTCAAATTTTACATTAGAATCCTGCATTTCTGATTCATGTATCCCACATTTGTTTGCTGAGTTTTGTCTTTTGTTAGTTGAGTTATTTGCTCAAGGGATTCAAAATTTGCCAATTTAAATAAACCAAAAAAATTCAAATTAAATGGTTGATTTTATTAAATATTTTATTTTTCACTCAGCTGAGCTGCCCGCAAAAGTGATTTGAAAATTGGACCAAGGATTTGACAATCCTGCATTTTTATGTTCAGGTTCTGAATTTACATTATTTATTTGCCCAAATACTAAAAGTGACTGTCATACGGTCACAGAAGCTTTGTAAGAAAAGATAACTAGAACATGAGGGCAATTAGCCTGTGCTAGGTAAGGATAAGCTACCATAGCTTTGGCTTTTTCTGGAGGAAGAAAGGTAGTTGGAGTAGTCTTTCATGAACAGAGCTTATAAGGGAAAGACACAGTTTCAAGAACAGCCAATACAGAATAACCTTAATTATTATCATAATCATAATATGAATATTTGGATTCAGAGTCACTCAAAATATTGTGGTATAGGTGGAGAATAGTGGGGCCAAATGATGGGGGTAGATCATCATCAGTAGGAAAATCAGGAGGAGACTGGGGAGATTAGTCAACTGAGAGCGTCTCCACATCTAAGTTGACCTCTCTTTTCCCACCTGCTCCTTTGGGTCACATCCTTCTACTTACAGCTTTGTAAAAGGCCAATAGTGGTGGCCTATCTGGCCACAGTTATAACTTTCCTGTTGTTTGGTTGCATATTGGATCCCAAAGCCATAATGCATGGAGTGAAGGAGGTAACTTAAGCATTATTGGATTTAATTTCACACATTACAGTCCCATCATGTGTCAAATACATGTCTTATAGAAGAGACTTGATACTCTTCATGGAGGTGAGGAGCACCTTGTGTGTCTTAAAGTGTAAGCACAGGAGTTGGTTCACTTTAAGCAAGTTGGAAAAAGTTATATATGTTTCCTAAGGAGTCAACTGTTGACTGGTGATGAGTTGCTGCCCCTTGATGTAAAAGCGGCCTATAAACTCAGACAGGGGCTCTTTGAAATTAAAAGCAATCTTTGTAAATGCATCTTTTTTGACCTCTAAACTAAGGTTTCCTCCAAAATTCCTTGATCAACAGCTGCTTCATGTCATCCCACATGATAATAGAGGGAAGTTCAGGAGCAACAACTTCTTAGAAATAAGGATAGAGACATATGAGAATGTTCTCTTTTTTGATGTCATAAGAAGCTTTTCTTGTAGCTGTCTTAAAAATGGTCAGGAATGCTATAATGATGTTTTTTTGGGATTGTGTCAGGATTGAGAATTTAAGTATTAACTGTTATTTCTTATCTTGTTGATATTTATGCCAGGACTTCTGTTTTGATTGTTTGTTTCCCCTTTACCATCTTTGGTCACCTATATTTTCACAAATACTGAACCATTTCAGCCCAAACTATTTTCAGCCAAAAGCCCTCAATTTCTAGCTTTCAGAATTTTACTTCTGACAATTTATTTTTGATTAAAATATTACAGTAGTTTTAAAAGCTATGGCAACAACCAAAAAACACCTCATATTTTTAAAAAAAATATTTTAAGATTTAAGCAAAATCCAACTATCAGGTTAAATATACGCTCTGTTAAAAGGAATTTTTGGCGTTAATGGGCAAAATGGGTCAACACAGCAAAGAAGTGCTCACGCGCCAAGCAAGACTATTCAAAATGAAATCCAAAATACACTGATTCACAAAAAAATGGTGTTATTTGACCTTTGGTATACATATGTTTACTATGTGAATTGGTGAAAAAATACACCCAAGCACAGTGAGTCAAAACTCAACCCAAAACCAAAACACAATAGCAACTCACTATGTAAACAAAATCACTCAAATGTTGTGCACAATGAATTTTACTCAAGAATGATACCAAGGTATCTAAAATAGGGCACACAATCTGAAACACAAATTTTAAAAACATTGTGAGGGGTGTTTAAATTTGGCAGTAAAATCTGGGAGAATGGGTAGAAAATTTTTAGGTACTCTAAAATGGGTGTTGTAAAACCAAAAACAACTAATTAAAAAATAAAAAAATCTTTAATTGGGATATTGGGTGGGGAAAACTCTAATTAAATATCCACATTCAGATAAAATAAAATAAAATTAGGGAGTAACTTAATTGAAATTTATTTAATATTTTATTAAATTCTCAAAATGGAAGGAATACAACAACAGAGTACCAATGAACCTGTTGTGCGCTGCAGTTGTGGTTGCCCCCGCGGGTCAAATAATAGAGTTAGTGAAACACAAGTGCCTACTCAGGAAGAAGACAGAGGAGAATTTGATAGTGACTCTGCACTGAAACAGCTGGTTCAAGGATCACAAGCTGCTAGGGTATGGAGCATCAACTCTTGGGTCCCTAAGCTGACCTGGAAGCCCAACAAGGTTACCACTACCAAAACAGTTAGAAACAAGGAGGTAAAACTTACTTCATATGTATTTGATGCTGTGTACTGCCAGGATTTGATTGCATCAGCCATGCCAGAGAAAGTTAAGCCTGTATTTTACACTAGCTATGAGCCTTACAGCAGTGATGGCAACCAAGAAGACAACAACAAGCCCAAGTTCTATAGAACTACAGAGGGACAGCTGGTTCTAAAGAAGGTAGCAACCTTCACAACAAGAAGCCCATGCCTTGCAAGCCTGTCACCAATCAGGATCCTGGCTTTTCTGATTCCTCAAATACTATCCAGAAGCGCATTCATGATATCAAGCACATCATCTTTGATGGAAATTGCGGGATAGTATGAAGCTGTTTCTAAATGATAGGGAATTACCACCCAAATCCACATAGAATTAATGATTAACCACCATTGCGGCTTCAGATATTGCTTTGTGAGATTTCCAATTGAGATACTAGGATTAAGTAAAATAATTAATCCTAACTAAAGTAGCCCAAGTAAATAGACTGTGAAAGCATCAGAGAATCTTCAGAATAAAATTCAGGACATTGAGATGCAACACAATTTTCATTTTCAAAGACAGGGGGGACAACTCCAAGATTGGCAGGTATGGAATGAACATTGGACGGTGCTGATGACAAAGTTCCAACTGCAGGGCCTCATCTTCCAGTAATGATCCAGCTTAGAATCAGATTGTAGGGAATGTAGCACAACAATCCAACTACAGGATGCATTTTAAAAAGTAAATTAGACCAAGGGATATTTGATTTTTATTGAGTAAATTTTTGGGAGGACTCAACTCTTAGAGTTGAAACAGTGAAAATTATTCAATATATATCAAAAATTGACTAAGCAATACTGCCTGGATTCTGAGCTCCTATTCCTTTCACATTGTCAAGTGAGTATCTAGTCCAGGTTGCAAAGAGCCCTTGAGTGATCAATTTCTGACAACCATGCTGATTAATAAGTTCATATCTAGTGACCCTTAAGTTACGTTAATTTATCAACATCAGCTTACAGGGGAAATTGGATTCAACCAACAAACTGTAGCAGCTGTAACCCATTTGCAATCAACCGTTTGATTCAAGTCTGTTAAATCAGTCATCTTTATTAAAGGTTTCCCGGTTTCTGAGCTTTCCTACTCGGCCAAACAATCCACGGCATTATGGAAATTACCGTGACATCATCCTGCTCAGGCTTATGTGGAAATCTGGTGACTACAAGGCAGCCGCGGCTCTGTTTGGGGTGGATCCCAAGTACGCCTCCAAGACCTTTAACAGATTCATCAATACTGGCCATGTCCTTGCCGCAGAGAAATTCCTGCATGTTTCAACCATGCTCACTAAGGAGCACAAATGGGCAATCTGCCAGTGGATAACCCAAGATTGTCATCTTGAACTGGCAAATATACAGGCCATGGTCAAATTTACTTTTGGGATTGAGGCCTCAATTTCCTTTTACTACCATCTGGTGAAGGGAATGTGATTTTATTGGAAAAAGCTTGGGGTATCCCCCTACAACAGAAAAAGCCCAGCCAACATTGACGTCCAGAAAAACTACGCAGAGGCGTACACTGCCTTCAAAGCCAAGGGGAAGGTCAAATTTTACTATATTGACAAATCAGCATTTGCCTTGTCAATGCGCAATGAGTATGGGTATGTCCCCAGAGGCTCCAATGACGGGGTGGCTTGGCGTGCTGCAGTCCGCGCCACAGCCTATTCAATGGTGGCTCTCCTCAGTCCAAAGGGGGTTGAGATATGTTGTGTTCTTAGGCGCAGCACAGACACACAACGGGGAATCCTAACCTTAGGATTGAATTCATACTAAGTCTTGGTTAGATGACAGGGAAGGCTATGCAATTACCTTGCAGCCCTGGAAGAATAATCTCTACTAGTTGTGGCTAGAGAGAGGCGCAGAAGTACTGGAGACACAAAGACAAAAATGTGAATAGAACTTAATTTTATTGGTGAATTAGGAAAAGTAATATATAGTGG
The DNA here is from genome assembly GCA_014839935.2 of Entomophthora muscae. NCBI lineage: Eukaryota > Fungi > Entomophthoromycota > Entomophthoromycetes > Entomophthorales > Entomophthoraceae > Entomophthora > Entomophthora muscae. Next base: position 16,237 of record QTSX02003920.1, on the reverse strand, counting down.
TTGTTGATACCACAAAACACTACCAGGACAGTAGGATCACTAGCCACAAGCATGAGTGGGGCAAGTGAGATGCGCAGAGTCAAGAAACCAAACAATTGTATTTCCTGATTCAGTCATCAACTCATTTTGAGAGGTGAAAGCAAAAGTGAGAGATTTGTCTTTGAAATGGCCCATCAGAGGCAAAATTGACACATGGTGAATAGTGGTATTCACAACATTTCCCTCCCCTAGATTGGCCTTAGGGGGGTGGTACTTGCGGAGGAACTTGGCATGCACTCGAGCAAAAGGACAACCACTGGAGAGGAGCTTTACAGTGTATTTGGACCCTTGTTTAAAGGTCACTTCCAAGGGGCCAACCCACAGAGTGTCCAGTTTATGCGCGCATCCACCCACTCTGTACTGGTAGTAAAGAACACAGTCACCAATGTTGAACTCAGGCAGGGGGATCTCTCAGCATTGTCAGGGGAAAGCTCTAGAAGCTTGGTCTTATAGGTGGACGTGTAGGCAGTAGCCTGTATATCAATGATGCGGTTGACTAGATCTTTGATATGCTCATCAGAATTCATAGCCTTATCAGAGGAGAGTAGGGGGCCCCCAAGAGCAACAGGGTAGTGGCTTCACAACCATATAGCATAGGAAAAGGGGAATACCCAGTGACACAATTTTTGCTAAGGCAATAGGCAAAGAGAGCAGTGGGGAAGTATAAATCCCAGTTGGCGGCATCAGAGTAGGTGAGCTTCCTCATGATAGAAACCAGAGTTGAGTTTGCGTGCTCCACTGCCCCATTGGTGGAAGGATTATAGGGGGAAGATAAAGACTGATGAGACCCCAAGGCTTCAATCACAGAGGTCACCAACTTGGTGTTGAAGTTAGTCCCATTGTCAGACAATAACACTTGAGGGCAACCATGGCAGAATAATACATCTTGCAGCAGAAATGCAGCAGTTGTCTTGGTAGTGATTTCTTTAGTAGGACAAGCCTCTACCCACTTGCTAAAATGATCAACAGCAATTAGGATAAAGCAGCAACCAGAGCAGGAGCAAGGGAAAGGCCCTACAGCGTTGATACTGACAGTATGAAATGCGTGTTGAGGGGGAATTAGCTTGAAATTATGAGTGGTGGCTTTAGGACATTAGAGCTGGCAATTATGGCAGCTAGCAATAACATCTGGGATCAGCAAGCAAAGATTTTCTCAGAATTAATTCTTCTGGAGCCAGGCATGGGTCTTGGCAACACCCCCGTGTCCTGTCTCTTTATGAGCTTTGAGCACCAACAAAAGGCAAAGACTAGGCCTTACATAAGGCAAGTAGTGGTCCTGTACTTTATTTAACAGTTGATTGTCACAAATGAGGGTGTCTTCAGATAGCTTAGAAAGGGCAACTCAGACTTCCTCTGTTTTATTCTCCCATGACAAAGGGTATCCAATTAGCTCATACAACTGGTCAGCTTCAGCAGAGTGTAGAGCAAGGATGGGCATTATGGACAGTCTTTCAGCATTCTGATGTTGAATCCCGGGGTGGTGCAGCACAGTGAAGTCATATCCTTGCAATTGGAGAGCCCATCTAGCTAGTTGTCCTTTGGGTTCCTTGAGTTGCTGTAGCCATTTGAGTGAAGTGTGGTCAGTAACCACAGTGAAATGGGTGCCATGCACGTAATGGCATAACTGCTTGACGGCATGCAGCACAGCAAGGCACTCATTCTTGGTCACACTGTAGTTCTTATTGTGCTTATTCAGGACAAAAGAGGTATAGACTACAGGGTGATCCACACCTTCATTGTCCAGTTGAGCCAAGATGGCTCCAATGGCCAGGTAACTACCATCAGTATACAGGATGAATTCCTTATTGTAATCCAGATATACTAGGATGAGAGCCTCTTTGAGTTTTTTGTTTGAGGGTCTCAAAGGCTTGTTGTTGGCTGGTGGTCCACTCAAAAGGGACGTTATGCAGCTTCTGGACCAAGGGTTCACTAGTGTCAGCAAAATTGGGGATGAACTGTCTATAGTATTCCATCATGCCCAGAAAGACTTGGACTTCTTGCAGATTGGTGGGCAGAAGCATTTTTTCAATGGCCTCAACTTTCTTAGTCATGGGGAAAATTCCTGTCTGCGTCACCTCATGCCCCAAGAACTCAAGGCATTCCTTGAAGAAGGCACACTTAGATGGTTTTAACTTAAGCTCAGCTTCACAAATTTTTATTAACACCTCCTTAAGGTGGTCCAGGTGATCAGTGAAGGTAGCACTGAAGACATTTATATCATCTAAGTACACTAAAACACACGAGAGCTTTAAATCACGGACAATGGAGTCCATGGCTTGCTAGAAAGTAGCTGGAGCATTTCACAGTCCTTGCGGCATGCAGGTAGGCTCAAACAATCCTTCAGAAGTGATGAGCACAGCCTTCTGTCTATCTTTGGGAGAGAGATCAACTTGCCAGTATCCAGAAGCCAGATTCATGGCAGAGAAGAACTTAGAGCCACAAGGCAGCAGAGAGCATTGTCAATGTGTGGTAAGGGGTAGGAATCCTTTTTGGTTAAGGAATTCAAGCATTGGTAGTCCATAACAATGTGATGACCTCCATTCTTCTTCTTCAGTAGAGTAAGGGGGAGGCCCATGGACTTTGGGAAGGAGAAAGCAGCCCAGAAACTAGAAGTTGCTTAAGCTCTTTAGACACCTGAGCATCCTCTACTTGACTGCTGCGGTAGGGTTTATTGCAAAAGGGGGAGCATCACCAGTATCAATCTGGTGAATGATGCCTTTGTCTAAACCATAATTCGTGCTATACTTAGCAAAGATATCCAAAAATTGATCCATTAGGTAAAGCACCTCTTTCTGTTGAACTGGAGATAGCTGCGGGAAGTCTTGGGCAGTGAACAATGATAGGACTTGTGGCTCATCCTCAGGTAAGTTAAAGTCCTGAAACGTACCAAAGGGATATAGTGATAGGACGTCAGGAGTATTCAATAACCTGTCATAGCCAACAACCTGCCCTCTAGACATATGTATGGGGAGAGCAGTCAAGTTGGCAACCAGCAGTTGAACAGGGTCTTTATGAGAGACATCTAAGATTCCTGGGCAGAGATAAGGTTTGTTGCGTCCTAGCAAGGGAGGAGAGTACAACTCTAGGAATGTATACTCGGGCAACTCATACAATATTTGGGAGTCTAGGATAGCCTGAGACCTGGGAGAAATAGTCATAGCAGAAGTGGCCAGGAGAGGAATCCCCTCAGATGCAGGACAAGCCATGGGAGGGCACTTCATGTTGGAGGAATGGGTACAGCATTTTAAAGTGAAAACACCAGTGAGATATTCCAAGGCACATGTCTTGAGGCGCTTCCCAGGAACTTTAACTGGCACTTCAAAGATCAAAGGGACCTTTTATCCTAAGATAGAGAGGTAGCTGTCCTTTAAGTTGATGATCTCATTATATTCCCTAAGGAATTGAGTACCAACTAGAAGGTCATAGCTCTCATTCTCTGAGACAATGGCAGGCACAGCCAAGAGTATCTTGCCAAATTGCATGGGCAGAGCAGAATAAGCTCCTATAGCGCAAGTCATAGACAGCCCATATGTGCCATACAACTGATGATAGTTAAGGTTGGGGGCAAGTTTGAGCTTTTTGACAAGCTTTGAGGAGACAACATTAACAGGAGATCCAGTGTCCAAGACAGCCTTAATCTTCACCTTTTGAATGAATATTTCAACACAAGTGATGATGCAACCAAAGGGAGGGAGGACAGCCAGAACGTCTTGGGCTTCTGCTAGTTCTTTGCCCCACTTTTTGACCATGCATCTTAGGCCTGGGAACTCCTTATAAACCATCTGGAGAGGGAGTGAGATGGAGACATTTTTGAACACAGCGTCAGTAACAGCAGCTTCTTTGGAAGATTCAAAAAGCACAGGAGATCTCTTGGCTTGAGTGAGATAAGGGCAAGAGACAACCTCTTTGGCTTCAGGCAGAGGCTTGGTGGTTGTAGTAGTTTTCCCAGAACGTAGCTTATAAGGGACTGCAATAGTTTCATGGACAGCCAGGACAGAATATCCATAGGCATCAGGATCTTCTATATCAGAACCATCCATGTTATAGTCATCAGATATTTTGTGGAATAGCATCAGAATGGGAGGACCCTCAGAGTCAGCAGGATCAGAGTCAGCAATGAAGGGGGGATTGGAGGAGACTGGGAAGAATTGTCAACTGAGAGCGTCTCCGCCTCTAGGTTGACTGTTCTTTTCCCGCCTGTTCCTTGGGATCAGCTCCTTCAAATCAAGAATTGGTGCAGACTCGGGAATGGTGACCTACTTGTCCACAGTTATGACAACCTTTTTGTTGAGGAGGATTCTGCGAGTTCATGGTAAGGATACACAGTCCACATGAATACAAACCAGAGGTAAAAGCATGACAATTCTCCCACACAACTGCCCCAGAATGGGTAAGGTGCATATCCTGCAACAGTGTCTTTATACTTTTCATGGAAGAAAGTATGACTTTATGGGCCTTGAATTAAAGACACAGTAGCTGGTTAACCTTGAGGGCTTGAGCGCATGCCATGTATACTTCATGTGCAGTCAACTGGCAGCTTGTGATCAGTTGTTGTCCTTCCATGTAGAATCTATCTTCAAAAGCAAGCTAGAGTCTCCTTTGGTTTGAAAGCAATGTGCATGAAGGCATATTTCTTCATCCCAAAATAAGGTTGCCACCAAATTTGTCAATCAGAAGCTGCTTCATATCTTCCTAGGTTTCAATGGTGGGCAGCTCTGGCACTATTACTTCTTGACAGGTTGGGTGTAGACAGGTCAGAATGTGTTCCTTCTTAACCTCATCTGAGGCCCTTCTCATGGCAGTTTTGTAGATAGTTAGGAAAGCTGTATTGGTCGAGTTTTTGGGGTCAAAGACTTGCTTAAAGGTAGGCTTGAATTGAGCTTCTGGAGTTGGACTGCCATTGTTGCTATCAAGTACATTCATGCATGGGGAGAATTCTGCTTCTGACTCGGTGGGGGCTGCCTGGCCCACAGCTGGCAAACACTATCTTCAAGGGTAGTCAAGGTGTCATCAGTGCGGGTGCCTGTATTATTAGCTAGGGTGATCTGTTGCTCAGTAACATCCAGGCGCTAGCCCTGTGCTGTTACTACTGAGGACAGTTCAGCCATCCAGGAAGTAAGAGATGGGCCTAGCAAAAGGCAAGGGGCAAGCCTGTCATTTACTGAATTTATTACTTCACTTAGTTCTTGTACATCTTTATCAAGCTCAGAGTGATCTTGTTTCAGGAGGCCCACTTCATTGGCTAGAGCTATCAACTTTCTAGCACAATGAATGTGGGGGGCTCCTGACAAGCCAGGGCAACAACCATCTTTGCCCACAACTTCAGGAGGACTAACCACAGATGCCATTGCCTCACGCAAAGTAGAAACCTCTTGTTGTAATTCAGCAGCCTGAGCCATCAGAGCAAGCACTTGAGGGTCTGGCTGAGGGGCTTCAGGGGGCAATCCTGACTGCAAGTAGATGCTCTTAAATCTTGAATGGCATCCCAGAGTCTCTGTTCTCTATCTGCTAACTCTTCAGATGGAGGAGAAGACAGGCATCTGCTTTGGAGGCAGACAGTTAATTTACTTGAGTCTGGAGTTTGGCAATGGTAGCAGCAGTAGCAGCCCTTTCTTGATCAAAGTCCTTGCCAAGTTTGCAGAGGCCCTTTGCAGCATGGACCGTTACTTGCTGTAATTGGTCAAAGGAATAAGCACTGAACTTATTGAGTTGTTGCACAAGTTGTTCAAAGTTGGTGAGATGGGTGTTTAAAGTAGAGTCTACTTGGGCACGCCAGGGATGTTCCAGCTGGTGGAACTCATAGAGGCGCTCTCTGACATACTCAGGGATGGATTGGCACATTCTTTCAATGGAGGTGACCAAGCAAGATTGGGAGGTGACAGAGCCACGCTAATTGTTGGATACTAAGGAAAGCAGGGAATGTATCCACTGCTGGTAGGCCGCAAACTGATCCCAGTGATGAGTGACAGCAGCTTGCAGCAATGAAATCTCCTGAACGTGGAGCCCTAATACCATTTGATGATGGGCTAAGGTGAGCTGTAGGAAAGAGGACAATAGATGTTCAGTGGAGTCAGCCACTGAGAGGAGATGCTGGGGAAATTGTGGTTCTACAATCAATTTGTAGTATTCTGCTTGATTGAACTGAAGCTGGAGGCAAGGGATGACCCCATCACGGGCTATCTCAAGGGCTACTACCATAACTAGTTCCAAGTCAGGGGTACCCAAAAGGTAGGCCACTAGGCAGGGGCCACTCCTAAGGTTCAGCAAAGTAGGGATAATAGGCGGGTTGGTGATGTCTTCCTCAATAGAAGGACTGGTAATTTCAGGCAAAGTTGGCTCTTGTATAGGTGGTAGCAAAGGTCCTGAAAACATAGTTGCAAAGGGGATAACCAAGGGGCTTACAGCCCCTGTAGTGAGCACCATTTTTTGTGATCTGAGGCACAGTACAGAGTCACAACGGGAAATCCTAACCTTAGGATTGGATTTGTACTAAGTCTCAGTTTGAATGGCAGGGAAGGCTTATGTGATTACCTTGTGGCCCTGAATGAATAACATTTGCTAGACGTGGCTAGAGAGGCGCCAAAGTATGTGGAGACACAAAGACAAAAATGTGAATAGAACTTAATTTTATTGGAGAATAGGGAAATGAAATATATAGGGGTAGAAAATACCACAAAACACTACCAGGACGGTAGGATCACTTGCCACAAGCATGAGTGGGTCAAGTGAGTTGCGCAGGATCAGGAAACTGAACAATTGTATTTCCCAATTTGGAGCCAGCTTCATTTCAAAGGGCAAAAGCAAAAGAGAGATATTTGTCCTCAAAATAACCTAACAAAGGCAAAATCAATACATGGTGAATGGCAGCATTCACAACAACAACATCACCCAGATGGATGTCTGAATGGCCGGCTGGGTACACAGAGGCCTGGTGCCTGTGTTTCTGGATGGCCTCAAGGGCGGTGGAGCTTCTCTCTATCTGGTGGCTCAAGAAAACCTGGTATTTGGAATTTGAGCCATCCCAGGAGTTGAGCAATCCAGTGAGGATGTGGCTGTATGAGTACCCATTGATTAAATCAGGGTTTGTCCAATAGTAGACAAAACCCTTGGCTGAAACAGCCAGAAATGCACCAATGAAAGTCCCCTTCTTGACCTTCTTCCTTCCATTCTTGGTGGCGGCTTTTCCTTGGGTGCCAAAATCATCAAAAGCTATGGATAGCTTATAGTAAGAGATGAACATGACATCATCTGACAGACTAGTCAGGCATTGGACCAGGGTTTATTTAATGGCAGGATCATACAGGGAATCCTCAGTGCCATCCCATTGATTGCCGGAAAAATTGGTAAGAACCCATATAGAAGCCACTTTCCCATACATCCAGAGCTGCACCATGCGCTCAGAGACCCATATGTTATGGTGTGCAAGCTGCTTCCAGACCTGGGTCAAGGGAAGCTTGGGGTCCCGCTGGAGGAGGTCAAGCATTATTGGGTAGGCCTCAATTATCTGGGACTCCGTGGCCTTCTTTGGCTTCTTGGCCGTCCCAATCAGATTCCCCTTATTCATTAGGTTGTTGAACTCCCGCATTATGGTGGCCCAGGTAAATTGCAACTGGACAGCAATCTGATCCCAGGACAGACCCTGAAGGTTGAGTGCCACAATTTCCTGAAGAATTTGGGCAGTGATAATATGTCGCTTGGGGCGCTGGGCCAGGGGAGCTGAAGCCTGATTGGCTGAGGGAGGGGCAGATTGGCTGGTGGCAGAAAGATGTTCCAAATCAGGGTTGCCATCCTGATTGGTTAGTTGACAGGCAGCTTGTGCAGGGGCGGGTGTGGGAGCAGGGGCAGAGCTAGACGCTAAGTGACTCTCAAACAAGTCAAAGCCATAGGGGTCGGTGGTAAGGTACAGGTCAGCTTCCTTGTTACCCGCCTCAAAGGCTTGGGTGTAAACAGGTGCCTCCACGTCCTGAGCCTTGCCTCCATTGAAGCTGGCTTGACTGCTGCTGGCGCCGTTGAAAATGTTGTTGCTAGTAAAAACCATCTTGAAACAAAAAATAGGATAAAATCACTAAAAGTAGAAATTTTAAATTTTAATGGTTTATTTTTTATTGTAATATTGAGTCCACATTTGGAAGGTTCTCAAAACCATTTCATACAAATCAGAAGCCATGAAAATGAATAAAATTCCTCTGTCCTTAAATTGAATAACTGTTGACTGGCTGTTAAACTGTTATTTTTCTATTTTAGGCTGCTCATACTACACATCTTGTGTGAGTTCATTTTGCTTTGTGCTTGTGGAATATTGCTTCTAGATTGCTCAAATTTTGTTTCATTTTAGTCCTTCTGTTAGTGCCTCATATGAATCCTGATTGGATTATAATATACTCTGGAACAGCATCCATTCATCTCACTTGTTGCATCAGTTCATTTTTTTGTGATTTAAACAACGCTGCTTGATATTTGCTATAATTTTGTATGATGGGCTAGTGAAATTTTTTTGTTTAACAGTTCATTTATTAACTGAAAATATTTAAATTATTTGAATCCTGAATCTCGCACAACTTGGATTTTGTTCAAATCTGAAATCATTTTGTTTAAATCTGAGGTATTTTTTGTTTCCCCCATAGCTTTTAAAACTACTGTAGTATATAATAAAGCTCACTCACTTGATGATATTTTGTGCTATCATTAAGCAAATTATCCCTCAATTGTTATCACATAAATCAACCAAGACTTTTACACTTCAGAAATTTAAAGACACTAAGCTTTGTTTGCCATTCCCCAGAACTAGAGGATGAACTACTTTATCTTCTCGGCTGTCCTTACAGCCTGCCTGGGGATTGGGGGCCACCAACACTGTTGACTGCATGGGCCATTATTTAACCCAACTGGCAAGTACTTTTACAAGGAACTGGCACAGCTCAACTCCTCTGATCAGTATTCCTGGCCCACACTGGTTTTTCCCCACTCCACTCAGTCTGTAGCTATATACACCCTAGTATACTATGTACTCACAATTTGCTGGTAATTTTCTACCTTATAAGGTACACACAAAGGTCTTTTGATGGATGATGACAGTATATCCCATTGTAACCACACTCACTGGGTTCCAAGTTGAAAACTTGGGACCTTACTTAACTTGAATAATCCCCCAATTATTAGGTCTTTACATCAGCATTCCTTATTACATCAGCAACCACCATAACTCTCTTTACCTCTGTTGGTTATGCCTGACCATATTTCTGATCAGAAATACTATCATCCTCACCATCTGGATCTTCCATCCTGGGGCTACTTCTCCAAACCACTGAAGGAAGCCCCCAACTATCCCCTTTACCCCAGAGGCCTCTTTAGCCTAAGATTTCAACATATTAGGGCTCATCTATATCACAGTGTTAGGGTTAGATGATCAAGTTGTACTCTACATTGAGACTTGATGTCCTTGGGCTACTGCTGAAAACTACCTGGTAAGGATCACCCCTATTATATACATGGCCTTCTATGCTTGGCATGCTTTTTCTCTCAGGAGAGCAACCAGTGACTAGCATGGGCCATGACAGTTGGATAGGCTTATAGGGCCCAGAATGAAATTTTTACCAAAAAATGGATAGGCTTGTACAGCATCAATTCTGTAGGGTAGTGGGGTCATTTTTTATAAAGGAGGCATATGTTCATCTTGTACCCATCTGGTATGTTATTGTCTGTGCTCAAACAATAGTTAAACAGTGATGCCAGTTCATCTATAATTTCTGATTCCGGGCTTTGTATATAAAGTGGCCCAAAAAATTACCTATCCAGAAGCATTTTAGAGAGAAAAAGCAAATTTCAATAAATAAAATTTGTTATAAAAAGCATGAGAAGATGCACTGCAGATTTTTACACAAGTATGGTATATAAAAAGCACAAATACATAAATAGGAAGAAAAATAAAAATATTTCAAAAATATGTTATTTTATATAAAATAATAATAGATTTCAAAGCTGAATATACTATGAACTTAATACTTTGTAGGCCAACCTTTGGCTAAATCACAGCAGCAAGTCTTCTGGGCATAGAATGGACTAGGTTCTTTAAAGTTTCCATAGGAATTTCTTCCCATGCTTTTGCAACTCCAAATTTAAGATATATAATAGATTTTTTAGAGTTTTTTGGCAAATTGGATTTGACAACATCCCAAAGATGTTCAATGGGATTCAAATCTGGGCTTTGAGGAGGCCAATCCAAACAAACAATCTGTTTATCATCCAAGTATTTTAAGGCTTTCTGTCATGGCCCATACCAGAGTCCGACTGGACTCCCACAGGGGAGGCAGGCTGGGCCTGGAATGCCATGTATACAATAGGCGTGATTTGTACCAGGTAGTTAACTGCAGTAGCTAGGGGGCGCTAACTCCCAGTATGGGGCACAACTTGATTGGCCAGCCCCAATACTGTGATGTAGACAAACCCCAACTTACTGATTTCTTGGGCAGGAGGCGCATTGGGTAGAGGGGGGAACAGAAATCTCCTTCATAGCAGGTGGGAGATCCAGATGATGGGGGTGAAAATACTCCAAGTCAAGAGCACAGGGTAGATTGACTCAGGTAGCAGGAGTATAACCAGGAGGATATGGATAGGCAAATTTATATTGTGTTGTGGATTCCCAAATAGATGCTGTCATGAATGATGTTTCAATACTTGTATTGAAAACCCAAGAGTTGAACCCCAGTTCCCTGAAGGCAAATCAAACCCTCCAGGACGGTCCAGGACCTGCTGATCTGTTAAGTCACAGGCTCAAATTGTTAAATTACTCCGCAACCTGCCAGCCTACTACAGAAGATTCCTTGAATGGTTGCCAGACTGCCGCCAAACCGGTGCCAATGAGGACCCATACCTACAAAGGAGATGTAGTCTGGCTAAAGGAGGTTGGGGAAGGACCTACTACTATACCTGCCAACCTGCCAAGCGCCAATACTGGAGTTTTTAAATCAATATTGAAAACCCTGGAATCAAACCCCAATCCTCCAAAGACTACTCAAGTCACACAGAGTGGACAGGAAACCGCCCACTTGTTAAATTTTAAACCTGAGTTGACGAGTTACTCCAAGACCCACCAGTCTCCCAAGGACAATTCCCTGAATGGTCACCATATTAATTCCAACCTTGAGCCACCAAAGATCCAGACCTATGCAGAGGTTGTAGCTTGCCTTAAAGAGGTTAAAACAAAACCTATTGTTAACTCTGCCAATGACCACCAGCAACTGCCAGCCTTTCATCCATAATGGGTAGTACAATTGAACTACTCAGGTGACATAGTGAACAGTGGCAGCAGAACAAAGTATTGCCACTTCTATTCATCAGAGCAGGCACAACCTGGATCTGCCACCCTCAAGACTCTAAGCCAAGATCCATGCCCCACCAGTGCCTTGTCTGCAAACCTGAACCCTGCAAAAATCAAAGAAGCAAAATCCCATGGTATAAAAACCCTGGCAGCATGGTGATGACCACATTGTCATTTTTGATAATAAAGTTTTATGAACCTTTGGTTTGAACAAATCTTACCTTACCTAGTATTAGTGATCTTCCATCTCAACTCCATTCAAGTAGACCATCAGGCAACTACCCCCTCTGGAGACCAACCTGCTGATCCTACCCAGGCACTATACTGTCCCCCAGGAGCCCCTTTGGACCTGTGCATTTTACCAAATACCCGCCCAAGCCGGCCTACGCGGAGTACAACTTGGAGACCATCCTCATTGCTGACCCCTTGGCCAGGACTAGAGAAACTGAATACTAGGTTGTGAATAAAAGCGGTACAAAATGCCGCCAAGGTTGTTCAAAGACAAGTACAATTATCTGCCTGCCTACTTTGTTCCCATGACTCCACCATTAACCCCACGGCCTGACCGCCCAATCAAGACCCCCACCGCTGCAGAGACTATTTCCACCCAAATGTTTGGAGTACTCTATATCACTTTGACAGAAATGGTGGATTCCATGGTCCCTACCTCTAGACCCTGATCCTTACTTGGGTGATCCATGTCTTACATTATCAAGTTAGCACCCATTCTATGGTGGGCTTTACCCGCCGGCTCGGTCCAACCCCATCCTGAGCCGCCCAATGCCTCTACCTATGTCTGTCTTCCTGACAGATGCAAAGAGAAAAATTAAATTTGAGCAAAAATAGACAATTCCTGTAATAAGATAATGATTTCTGGGCATAAACTTGTTTTATTAATATATCAACAGTGAGGAGGACTTCTCCTCCTCACTACTTATACTTACTGGTAATTTAGTAGCCTTTTGTGCCACCAGAGAACTGATAGTATTGATTTCAGTTGAACTTATGATTTTCACTGGAATTTGCGTACTTGGGCCAGGAGGTGGGTGCTCATTGGCTGGTATAACATGAACCTTTCTTGAACTGCAGCATGCCAAGGTGCCACAGTTATTTATAGATCCTGTGAGCAATCAAGTGTTTAATCACGCAATCAAACAATTGCGCTCCTGATGTACCGTTTCCTGATAGTTGAGAGGCCCAAATTTGATAATAGAATTGAATCCAGGGATTTGAGGCTTGTGTGCCCCTCAAATTCCAGGCCATTTGTTAGTTGAAAGGGGGTTTCTCACTCTGGGAGATACTTGGTAAAGGTTCCCAAGCTGTGTGTCAGGATTGACAATTTGTTACCCCTCAAAACCTGGGCCCAAGGGCAAGATTTGAACCCTGAACCCAAATTCCTGCGGGCCGCTGGCCCCATGGACCAAGAGCCCGCCCACCCACATCTTTCTGAGATCAAGCCCCCGCAAGCTGATACCAAGAATTTTGGTCCATGCAGTGAAACAGGCTAAACCAAGGAAAGTATTGTACCAAATGGAAGACTAATCATAGCACCTAATGGAGTACTGAAGCAACAACTATTAGCTTCATGAATTTAAAGTCTACACCAGTGTCCAATCAAGAGCTGTCCCCAGGAAGAGGCATAGTCCTGCAGCCTAACACCATGACCACAACTCTAAGGCAAGTTAATCAGGTAGCCAAATTGAGATTCTTGACCAATGAAAGAACTCCTGGGCCAAGTGCTATTTTTGCTGCCTTTAGACCCAAGCACCCAGTTCCCCCGGGCCTGCCTTTCCCAATGCCCTGATGAACCCCCCCATGTAAAATATTAAGTTTGGAGGTGGGGTACTATATAGACCAAAGGACCCTGCACTCCAAACTTATTGCCATTTTTGAATAAAGGTTATGTTATTTTGGCTCACACAGCATTGCCTTATTTTGTATTTGCTATCTACCAATTCAGTTTGATATCTCCTGGCCCTCCTGCCCCACTGCTTGCAGTTTTCTGTCCTCCTGGTATAACCTTTGGACCCGTCCATTTTACTGACTACTCTCTGAAATCTGAATACAAGGACTACACCCTGGAAATGATACTTGAACTTGACCCTTTGGCCTGCATACAATCTGCAGTTAGATACAACCGATAAGGCCCGTGGATATTTTCAACACCCAAGTTGTTTAGAGGTAAATTCAACTATCTCCCTGCTTACAACCTACCCATGGAACCGCCCGTGACCCCAAAACCTATGCCCGCTTCCTCACCCAACCTCCCAGCTGACCATTCTGGCAAGCTGTTTGGGATTGTGTACATCACCCTCACAGGGGTAATTGATACTATAATCCCGGCCGCCAGTCCACAGTCCTGGGTGGGAAAGTCTGTCTCCTACCTTTTTAAGTTAGCTCCCCTCTTGTGGTGGGCATTGCCTGCAAAAAACCCGGCCTGGATCACCCCTGGAAACAACAGGCCGGCGGCCCAAGACTGGATTCCTGACACTGTGGGGTTTTTTATCTCTAGAAAGGCCAGCTGATTGTCCAGGGCATTTTGGGCCCTGACACTTTCTTGGATTTGAGGATAGGAGTGTTATCTTGCATTAAGATATAACTAGTTGGTTCTTGCAGATCTTTCATAAATAGATGAAGATTCCAATCAAGGATTCTTCTGTAAAAATCAGCATTTACTTTCTGACTGATCAGCTGGATTTCCTCTCTTGTGTTGGCTGTGAAACAGCCTCAAAACATGACACCCTGGCGTCCATTTTTAACAATGGGTTTTAAGCACTCAAATTTGTAAGCTTCATCAGCTTTGTGATAGATATTTTGGCATCTCTGAGATCCACAGAGCTGAACTTTAGTCTCATCAGACCAAATCACCTTTTCCCAAAAGGATATGGGATAGTTAGCATACTTGTGAGCAAAGGCCAATCTTTTGGCTTTATTCTTTGGACTTATAAGAGGTTTTTTTTGCAACACAGCCATAGTACCCCAGTTCATGGAGCCTATTGCAAACAGTGGTCTCAGAGATATCAATTTCCAAGGTATTTTTGATAGTCTCTTTAATTTGACTGGCAGTTATAAACCAATTTTGCTTAACTATTCTAACAATAGACCAATCATCCTGAGCAGTAGTTTTTTTAGGACGGCCTGATCTCAGGCAATTTTTCACTGAGTTTGTCATAAAAGTTGCAGCAAAGGGTTGCTAATTTCTAAAAAACAGTTAGTCCGGGACCTAATTCTTATTAGTATACCTGTTGATGGTATAGTGGCAGCCTGTGAAAGGACAGAAGAATAGAAAGGTGTAAAGACAAAACTGGTTTTTATTATGATAGTATCACACTTATATAGTATGAGGCAGGGGAATTGCCACCAGGGGCAGGAAGGCACAGACAGAAGGACTTCCCTAATGGAGGAGAGTGGATTGGCACAGCTAAAAGTCTTGTGTGAGAGAACAACTGGTTCCACACGGCTTTCCTTAAGTAGGTAGATATAAATAACTTTGTTGTTCTATTATTAATCTTGGAAGTGAAGCCCATATTGTATGCACATTTAAAAGGAAAATTGAACACCTGTTTTAGAGGCGTTTTAAACGTCTTTATCACTAGTAAAATCAGGATGCAATAGTGCAATTGCTCTGTTGCTTAATCCCTAGGTGGACAACTTTATGTATAATCCATTCAGGATCTGCAACATTTCCCTCCTCTGGATTAGACAACAGGCTTAAAAATGGCTGGCGTCTCAAGGTGACAGCTATGGTGAACAGTCCCTCTAGAAGAGTCACAAGAAGAGTCTTGAAGAAGGTGCAAGTGGTGATTCCTAAGAGACCCAGGCCTACCAAGGCGGTGGAGGTGGATAAGGCCATTAAGAAACAGGTAGTCTTGCATGATGTGGATGGTAGCTATCTGGATTTGGGGATTCAGCTAGATCAGCTACTGGTTCCTCAGCTGGCCTTAGTGGGGACAGACCCATTATTTGCTGCATTGTTCCTAGCTTTGAGTGAGCCCAGGGAGGTAACAGGAACTGGGTTGCAAAAGGGTAAAAGTATCCATTGGTGGTTCTCCATGCAGGCGGCAGAAGAATACTTGAAGGCACAGCTGAAGGAATTCCAATTTGAGGGTCAAGGGCTCTCAGCCTTGCAACAGGGGACAGTATCCAACATAGTGAAGTCAGTCCTTTGCGCTTGGACAACACCTGGGGTTACCAAGGCTCAAACAGTCAATTGGAAAACCTCTGACAACTTTGAGCAGCATCTTTGGCAAGCCTTCCAGGAAGTGTTGAAGTCATACACAGTGGAGGGGACTGCTCATCTGGTACCAATGGTGATGGCTGGCAACCTTGTTCTTTGAGGAACCAACCACTGTGATACCAAGCAGGAGGAGAACATGGGAGTCTTCCTTGAGTTGGCCTTGTCTGTATTCTACGGGGTGGGTGGTCAGGTCCCAGTAGAGTATGCCCTTTGTGAGAGTCTTCTGTGGGACTGTATCTTCTTGGGGGTCGCCTTTCCTGTGGACATTGGGGTCAATTGTGTGTCTTGCTTGATGGGGGTTTGTTGCTCAATCCTTGGTCATTGGCTTTGTGGATCTGTAGGCAACCAGTTGTGTTTCTTGGCTGTCATTCAGGTGGTAGAACAGTTGGTGCGGTACTGGAAGAGTCTTGTCAGTCTCCAATAAACACCTTGTTCTTTCATTCTTATTCCTCATACTTTGGTGCAACACTATTGCAAACAGGACAACAACCCATGGAATTTTTTTAATTAGGCTTTTGTTTTTTCAGGTTATTGTCCTCATTGGGGCTTATTCTTGGTCACTAGGAGCAGCATGCATATACTGAGCGTGTACTCTAGTGATCAATTGCCCAGAATAGGGCTCCTTAAGGGTGTAGGAGTCGGGG
>QTSX02003919.1:0-42047 GCA_014839935.2 Entomophthora muscae | reverse complement strand
TTTGTTTGACAGTTCATTTATTAACTGAAATTTTATAAATTAATTGAATCCTGAATCTTGCGCAACTTGGATTTTGTTCAAATCTGAAATCATTTTGTTTAAATCTGAAGTATTTTTGGTTGTTGCCATAGCTTTTAAAACTACTGTAGTGTCAACATGGTAACTGCTAACATGACCACTGTTGACATGGGCACTGTTGCTGCTCTGTTGATGTCATCATGGTTTTAGTGGCTCTTTTTTGTTCAGGATTCCTGGCTCTTGACTTTGCACGGATAGGGAATTCTGGCCAGGATGGAACCGTCCCTGGCAAATACCCAGTAAGAAGGTGGGCCATAGAGAGAAAGGCAGTCATCTCAGGAAGGATCTTCATGGAGACCTGGCAAGCCCTACAGGGAGTCTTCAACTGAAGAGGCAAAGGGCAGTTGGCCTTGGACAGGAAGATTGGGCACCAAAAGGGCTCTGGAAAAGCTGTATGCACTGGACAGAAGGCACATAAGTGGGCATCATAGAGCTGACAGCCCCAGTAGTGAGCACCAGATTTTTTATGTTGAATTTGCCTGTGACAGCAAAAGAGGCAGGAAAACACTGCAACATGGTGAGATTTTGCAAACAGGCAGCAGCTATGGTTGTTTGAGAAAAAGCAACCAGCAAAAAGTACCTTGGCTTTCTTGAGAAAGGGTAAATTGAAGGTAAATTCTTTTGATTTTCCAAAAGGAAAGAGAAAACAGCAGTGTAAAAGGGATGTCCTTTTATTGAAGAATAATGGACATTTATATAGTTCTTAAAGTGACTTATACCTGGGTGTGTCCAAGTTAGTTGAGACACTCCAACTTGGCCCCAGGGGTCCTAGGTTTGATTCTTGGGGCTTTTTCTTGCCCTGCCTCTATATTTTTTATAATTGTTGGACCTTACCTGCAGTTGTAATTTTGAGAATGGACCAGCCAGACAATCCAATAAATGTTGTGACAGCATCCTCCTATCCCTGATTCCCTAAGGCCACAGTCTTTTATACCACTGGTCTTAAAAAGATCTAATAAAGTTATTTTTAAAAAATAAGGTGGTTTATGAGTAAAATAGTGACAAGAACAGCAATTGTGTAAACACAGTGTCACAAAACTGTTTTTTTGGATGGTTTGGATTGGGTCACAGAACAATCTGGGTGAATTTGTGCCACAACTTTTGGAGTAGGTCACAAAAGATGAAGAGAAGGCATTTTTCAAATATGAAACAGATTATTTCATTTTGTGAAGGGAAACAGGATGTAAAATTGGAATGTTCTCAAGGGTGAAACAGATGGTGTCATTTCTGCGAGGTACCAAATGTAAGATTAGAGCAGGTTCAGTTGTTGGATCTTATTATTTATCTAAAATTTATTAAAGCTTTATCTGTCATTATCTCACAATGATAGATTTTATTTTATCACAGTTTGTGTTAGATAATTATGGTAAAAAAAACCAATAAATATATATATCTATTTCAATCAAAAGGAAGAGCTTGCATACTTATGATTTGACACAACACAAAACCACATGAGATTGTGCTTGGTCACATCACAATTCATGCATGCTGTGATTAGGCTTTAAAAGCAGGGCACAAAATGTGGCAGTTGCAATTGTGAGCTGCCCCCAAAAACCAAACCAAATCTGCATGAATTGTGATGTGACATGAAGGTCACAAAATGATCTGTGCCCAACTGTTGAAGCCAAAAAACCAATTGTGACAAACAAATCTTGGTCACAAAACCAATTGTGTCAATTTTGGTGCCCCCTCTCAACCCTACTTATGAGTCACAACATACATAGGGAGTTAGTTGGATCAAATATGCTGCAGCAAGGAAAAGACCGGTAAATAATAGATAAAATACGGGGGAAATCCAGATTTAGAAGAGGATTGGTCTGGGAATTGAGGAATTCACGCCACCAAATAAGCTGAATTGGAGGCAGGTCTGAAGACATTGCTTGAGCTTGGAGTTGAAGCTCCCCAAAGCCATGATAAAAACTCCCTGGGAGTGTAAATCCATGGTACCTCTGTTTTCTTTTATGGGCAGTTAAATGCTAATCAATTGAAGGTTTAATATACTATTAAATGAAAAATTGTTCTATTTGTGATTCTATCCAGTGTGATTCTTTCATTTTGAACTGGCTCTGATCATATATAACCGCTCAGGTTTCTGGGGAAATTATTTTTATACGTTTTGGCTTGAAAGAACTTACCTATTTTTAAGTCTGACAATGGCAAAGTACAAAAACAATTATGCCTATTAATTAGTTTGTTTTGATGGCCAATGCTGCTGCAGGAAGGGGATTGTTGGACACTTTGAAGTGTCTCATGGCATCTCTACCTATGGCAGTTTAAATTAAATTAGAATATATATTAAATAGATGTAAATTGATCTGGTTTGACATTAAGGTAAGACATTAAAATTCCTTTTTTAAAACTTACTGATAACCATTGGAGCTATAAATGACTTCATTGATTATGATTGATAGATCCAATCTATTTCTCTGCCAAGCAGATAAGATTAAAATCAACTAAGAAAGGCAAGCTTTAGCCAGATACAATACTAACCTTTTTCACTTCTAAATAACATAGATTCATTTATAATTCAAAAGCTAAGCTTAAAAATATACACTATTCTAACTCTTTAAAGCATAATAGTTCAAAGATATTGAAGGTAAACATACTTTTAAAAATTCAAAGCTAATTTTAATTATAGAGGTAACTAGAAGGTAAAAAACTAAATCATTTAGAGATTCAAATCAAAGCTGAGTTCAGGTAAGCATTTCATCATTACATTTAAACTACTAACTTCATTTCTTTTTTAAAGGAGCTTTGCCCCAAAGCAGATAAAGGTTAGGTAAACCCTTTTTTACTAAATTAACTAACCTTGATTAAAGAAACAGATTTTTACCCTGAAGTAGATCTTGGTTTAGTAAGTATTGTTTTGATCAACCAATCTTCTTTAAACAAAGATGCATTTCAGTAGTTAATTATTTCCAATAAACTACTAACCTTCAAATTCTTTTAGTTGGACTTGGTCCACAGCAGATCTTGGGATTGGTAAATTTTATTTTTACTAATTTTTCAACCTAGATTTAAAAAACAGATCTTTGCCCATAAGCAGATCTTGGTTTGGTAAGCCATTTTTTTCTAAATATACTAAACTAGATTAGGGATTCCCAGATTCTTATCTCAAAGCCAATCTTGGTCTGGGTAAGCTTTTTGCTAATTACTAACCTTTTTAAAAACCACAAAATTTCTCCCTGCAGCAGATCAGGGATTGGATAAGTCAACTTATCCAAACTACTAGCCTTAATTTTAAACCCCAGATTTCTGCCTAAAGCAGATCCTAGGATGGGTAAGTTTTTTAGATTGAATAGATGTTTCACCACAACAAACTGTTTTTCTAATTCATTTTTTTGATCCAACTAGCCTTTTAAACTCAATTTTGACTTTTTACTTTTAAAGTAATATACCCATAACGCATTACTTAACATTATCTATCAACTATTTTAAGATTTTTTCTTTTTGTTTTTTTGCACTTATTAGCTTTAAAAAATTACTTTTTGGCTTCTTTGCAAGGTTTTATAGGCAAACTACAAATTATCACTTAGGATATTTAAATATTTTTTTAAGAAAGCCCTATGGGTAGTTTATCTTATGCTGTAAAGTTGACAGATTCTTTTTGGCAACTGTTTTCAGTTTTTGAACCAATTAACACAACTTCAAAAAAGCTTTTAGTTTTACAACTTTAAAAGATCTAAAAAACTGAACTGCATAAATAAAAAGAGTATTTTAATAGATGTGTTTATTTTGATTATATTTGCCTAATTATTATAAAGAACTTTTTATTCAAAGCTTCTTTGTTATTTACTTACCAAAAATCAAAACCCTAAAAGGCTAAAAGTATCATTGATTTTTAAAATATAGTTAAATTGAGATGGATTTTGTCAAAACAGCAGGCTCAACCTGCCAGCAAGGTTCCAAGCAAGCAGGTTCATGACCTGCAATCCAATTACCTGGCCACTCAAAGCCAGACTAGGAAGTCAACTCAAATTGCAAAATCCAACAACATGAACAAATGACAATCCCTTATAGTAGATACCTTGTTTTGGCGCTTGACTCATTACCAGTATCAAGCCACCCCCTTTACCATCCAACCATGTGATCAACACAATCATGTTCCTGTTATCCTTGATTCACAATGACCATATAATCACTATCCCTCAATAAAGATTATTATATAGTTTCTAAGTATTTTCCCCGTGTAACTCTGCTAAAACAGCACAGTTACAACATTGGTAGCACAGGTAGGTTCACCATCCTATCTTATCTTGAAAAATTCTGCCTGTTGCCCGCACACGCTTTGGCCAACAAATCTTTGACAGAATTATGTCTGGCCTCCCGCCTGACTGGACCCCGTACATACCTGGTAATGAGATACCTGATGGCTTTGTATTGTACCAGAACACAGTGATTCCACTACCTGCCTTCAACGCCATGTCTGCACAAGGGTTCTTCCAGACAGCCGCCACCATCCCACAACCAACTGACAAAAACACCATGCCCGCCTATGTAGCCCAAAGTCTATGAAGCGCTGCCTTGATACCTTTTCCAGGGCCAACAACAACAACGCCACCACATGGATCCAGTCTGCCCAGAGCAAGCTGGCTCAGATGGAATGCCCACAGCAATTTTGGATTGCGGAGATTTTCATTTGCCTGACCCATGATGCTGGCACCTGGTGTGACAAGTAGCACAAAGAGCACACTGACAAGAACTGAGATACCTTTAAGCAGGACTTCCTGGCAAGGTTTGTACTTAAATATACAGTGCTCATGATCATACGCCAAGTAAAGAACCTGACCCAGACAGGCACCGTGAAGGAACTCACCCGCGCCTACAAGGAACTCTGACTTTGCGCACCATCTGACATGGCCTTTGATACCCCAGCCACACACCTCATGTACTATGACGCCCTTAAATTGCATTTAATGAGACACGTGAACCTGGACCAGGTGACCAACCTGCAGACCCTGTACTGCAAGGCAGAGAAAGTGGAACAAACATCCAACGCCCTCCATAAGGCACAAACTGGAAAACAAGAGAGACCCAAGGATTCCCACATGGACAGGCGCTCCACTCAACCACCCCCTGGAAGCAACGGGAATAACACCAACCACAAACCCCCAAGCTCAAATGGACATGGAAGTGGTAACAATGGCCAGTCAAACTGGACTCATTTCCGTATCACTGCCACGCAAGGTAACCAAGATGAGGGAAAAGCCCAGGGAGAGCACTAAGCAAGCCAAGATCTCCCCATGCAACTCCTGACTTGCCCAATGATGAATACCAACCCAAGGACGTGGACCAATGCCCAATGATCCAGGTGCCCTTGGAGGACCCAGTACTGTACATCATTGCCAGACATCTCAATAAATTAATGTCCTATCCTTTCCGCTTTTGAAGTTACACAGGCTCAGCACTCCTGGATTTGGGCGCAGACCAAACCCTGGTTAACAGTAGCTTTGTGGATAAGTTCAAGCTGGCCACTAATCCTGTCAGGCACCCACCTGCTAGGGAGTAACCCCCCTAGGTGGTGAATGATTGCCAAAGGGTTCAATCCTGTGACCAGAGATCCCACAGGTAAGGGGACCATTCCCAGATGGAATAACTCTCCAAGGAGTTGGTACCAACCTAGGAGGGGATTAAAGCAGCCCAGAAAGAAGTACACGCGGAGATAACTTAACAAAAAGGCCAAAGCCAAGGGACAAAACACTTGAGATTTGTTTGCCAACAGGGGAGAACCATAAAACTTAGTTTCCTCACACACAGGAGGATTATTGGAGATGGGACTTGCTGTATACCAAACTCCTGGAATCACGTGGCGCCATGAGCTATTCAGAAACTGAGAATCTGCAGTTGTGCCTGAATCAGCGCAGGAACCTATAGAGACACTGACAAACGCCATAAAATCCAGGACTAACCAGAGTAATCATTTATACCCAAGCCACTCCCTATGAGGAGTCTTAGGCAATTTCATGGCCTTGGAAATTTAGAGGTTGTGTAAAAATAAAATTAACAAACAGTCACTTGGGAAAATGTAGACTTTATTTATTGAACAAATACTTAAATGTGGCTTATCAGCTTTTTATAGCCTGGTAACAAAAACAATATAGGAAAAGGAGTTTGGGGAAGTTGGGGAAAAATAGAGATTTGGCAGTTGGATTATTCAAACTGGAGATCATCAATTATTTCCTTATGGTTTTGAAACTCTTCTTTTGACAAGGTTTCATATTTTTCCTTAACTAAAATATCTTTTTCTGATAGACTTGACAAAACTCATCCCCACAACAGCTGGAGAACAAGGAGGGGACCTTGGCGGGGACAACAGAAGGAACAGCTAGCAGAAACCCCAAAACTGAACACAGAAAGTCTTCTGCTTTAATATTAGAGCCAACATCACCAATTTTTGTGACTAAACGTTTTTAATCAACATTGTTGATTGTTGATTGGCTGGAAGGTAGTTTGAGAGGTAATGATTGGTTTGGATTTAAGTTAACGTTCACTTTAGATGAATTTTTATCAACCAAGTTGAAAAGCAACCCGGGTTCAAATTTCAGTGCTGAACCCAAGGAATCTGAAGCCATTTCCAGTTTCAAGGCAGAAGGTAATAAAGAACAGATACTACTTACTAACCCATTATTTTCAGGAATTTCATAGACAAACAAAGGGGCAATAACTTCTGCTTCTTTAAATGTTGATAAATTGTTGTCAAGAATGTTGACAAGGGCATTCATGACAAATCCTTTGCAGATTAAAACGTGGTCCTGGCTGATGAACATCACATTGACGTGACAAGGGAAGCCGCCCCCCTTCTCTGTCATGCTCAAGAATCTACACTCCATCATCCAAGGTCCCGTCATTGGCTTCCCAAAGTTTGACATTGTACTGGGTTTAGATTGGTTACAAAAAAACAATCCTCACATATACTGGGCAATCTCAGTGTTGACCATCAAGCGTGAAGGTGTCAACCATCAGAGCTACCCTGAATCAGTGGACTAACTCCGACACAACCATGTCTTTGTTCACATCACAGAGACCCTGGACAAAAAGGAAAACCTGAAGGCAATTGACTGGGACTCCTTCCAGTACAAGATCATACACTTCAAAAATCACCAGGATATCTCCACACCTCAGGATTGAAAAATTGTGGCCCGCCATCCAGAAATCTTCAAGGAAGCTCTACCTGGGTTGCCTCCAGAGAAACACATTCAACACTCCATCTAGCTCAAAGGAGCTTTACCCAAAGCACTCTCTATCTACAGGCTGACCCCAAACAAAGATGACGCCCTACGCGCCTACCTCAAGGAAGCATTGGAGAAAGGACTTATCCGCCCCTCACAGTCTCCTTTTGGGGCTGCCATATTATTCGTGGCCAAGAAAGATGGTACCTTATGTCTGGTCACATACTACCAAGCCCTAAACAAGGTTACCATCAAGAATTGTTATCCACTACCACTGATGGACAATCTCTTTGATGCCTTGAGAGGAGCCACAGTCTTCTCCAAGATTGATCTGACTACAGGTTACAACCAGATTTTTATTAAGGAGGAAGACATCCCCAAAACAGCCTTCCGCACTAAATATGCCCCCTACAAATGTGTGGTACTCAACTTTGGCATGACCAATGTCCTGTCCACCTTTGTAACCTTCATGAACAAGATGTTTTCCCCGCACATAGTCAAGCATGCCTTAGTCTACCTAGACAACATCATTGTCAACAGCCCCTTGGTAAAACAGCACCACAAAGACCTAGAGGCAGTCTTTGCTACCCTGGCACAACACAAACTGTTGGCTAAACCCTCCAAGTGTCAGTTCTTCCACAAGCAATTGCCTTTCCTGAGACACATAGTCTCAAAAGACGGCATCAAACCTGACTGTCATGGCCTGGGTGACTCCCAGGGGAACCTTTGGTTGAGGGGAAGGGTCAGGCCTGGAAGGCCCAGTAGATGACAGGGGCCATCCGCATCACATAATTGGCAGCAGTAGCCTAAGAATGCCAGACTCCCATGTGGGGTATCACTTGCTCAGTGAGCCCCAGCATGGTCAAATAGGCAAACCCAAGCTTACTGCAGTCATATGATGAATCAGAAGGAACAAGAAAAAGTTCTCCTGTGGCAGCGCTCATGGTCAGGCTTGGCTGGGCAAGTTGTTGGAGCAGAGGAACACCAGGAAAGGAGGGGCGCGGTGCAGGAGCAGGAATTATTTCTTGGTCCAGCACTCTAGGAGATGGGGTAAAGGCTGGCGGTGATTGGTTGGAAGCAGCTAGAAGTTGATCTGTTTCCCAGAGCTGACTTTGGTACTGAAGGTACTCTCTGTTTGAAAGCACCAGCAGTATAAAATTTGTGATAATTTAATAAACCCCTGCAAAGTATAGATTCTCAGTGTGCATTAACCAACAAAGTTTATTAGATGAAGATGTCAACAAAGAAAGGGGATGCCAGTGTTTCCAGCTATATCCTGCTGGGAAACTGCAATCGGACTTACTGGCAACTTCTTATTGGTTTTTGATGGGTTGTTCTCAATCTGGGCCCCATTGGTGACTCATGATTTGTCAGTTAGATGGATTCTTTCATTATTTTTGCCCTGGGGAAGCTGGCAGGGGAATTTTGGGCCATTTGGCAACCCAAGTCCCCAATTCTGGGTTTCAGAGGGTGTGGGCCAATTAAAATCTTTTTTGAATGGCCTTTGGACGGTTTCCAATTACCCCCAGGCTTGGCCTTGACCAGGGTTCAATTCCCCACTTGGACTTAAAGTTTCCTTTGGGTTAATCTGCTTAATTGAAAACGCAATTGTTTGGTTGCACAATTGCTTAATTGCAGGAGTTAAAACTATGCAACATAGGGTTTTGTCTGGCCCATTCTGGGCCCTGACATCATCCCCCACCATAGTTGAGCTCTTACAGCTTAACTCTGGATGGCCAGTCTTTTACATATTCAGGAGGACACTAGCATTGGCAAGGTTATCTTCAGGTTCCCAGGTATTCTTTTTGGGTGGGTAACCTTTCTATTTGATCAAGTAGTTTAGTTGTCAATATCTCATCTTGTGGTCTAGAATCTGTTCAACCTCATGCTCTAGAAAGCTTCCTACTTTGAGCGGGGGAGGGGCAGTGCAAACAACTTGATGAGGGTGTGAGGTACCTTTATTCTTGGACGATAGCAATTGATGAAAGACGTCATGGATCTTCCAGTTAGACAGGAGCTCTAACCTGTAAGCTACTTCTCCTATGCATTGCAAAACTTTGTATGGTCCTGTTTTCCTAGGGCTGAGGCTTGCACATGGCGCTGTAGTCTTGATTTCCTGGCGCTGAGGTAAACCATGTCCCCAACTTCTATCAATGGTCCAGGACTTCTCCTCTTTTTGGCAAAGTCTTTGTAGGTTTGTACGGCTTGCTTCAGGTTTTGGGCACACTCTTCTTGGGTGGTATATATGGTAGCCACCCAATCTTGTACCTCAGGGTTGCTGGACTCTTCTGTGGGAAGGTGGTCCCAAGTAGGATCAAATCCGTAGTTGGCTTTGAATGAAGTCATTCCTGTAGAACTGTATTCTTGATTATTATATGCAAATTGTGTCATGGGTAAGTGTTTGGTCCAGTTGTCTTGTTCTGCGTTAACGTAGCATCAGAGGTACTGTTCCAATACTTGTTTAACCCTTTCAGTTTTTCTGTCACTTTGGGGGTGGTACAGTGTGGATAGTAATCTCTTGATTCCCAGGTCTTGTAAAATTTGGGCCCAGAACTTGTATGTAAACTGGGGGCCACAGTCAGAGATAACTTCCTTGGGTAAGCCATGATTCATGAAAATATGGTCCCTAAAGAGGGTGGCGGTCTCCTTGGATGTCATGTGAGTGGTGGTAGGAATAAAGTAACCCATCTTTGTGAATCTGTCAACAATCACAAATATGGTGTTGTAGCCTTTTGACTCTGGGAGCTCTACTATATAGTCCATAGATACTGACTTCCAAGGGCCTACTGTAATTTGGAGGGGTTGGAGCAGGCCTTCAGGTTTTCCTTGCTTGGGTTTAGAGCGGCCACATGTTTCACAACCATTAATGTATGTCTCTATCTCCAGCTTCATTCTTGGTCACATGTACGCTCTTTGGATACCCTTTAAGGTCTTGGTGCGTCCCAGGTGTCCAGCCATGGGGGAGTTGTGGTACTCCTTCAGAATCTCCAATCTCAGTGAACCTTCAGGCATGTAGGTTTGTCCATTTAGTTTTAGGAATCTTCTGTGTAGTGAATAACCTGCTCTGTAATATTTGCTGTCAATTTTCTCAGCTAAGTCTTTCAAGAAGGTAATACAGTGCTTGTCCAGGGTCTGAGCATGTTGGATTTCTTCTTTCCTACTAGCCAGGCCTAGGAATAAGAGCATGGGTTCTAGCATGTGTGGAGATAGTAGTGATTGGGTGTTGAACTCCTCTATCTCTTTGGAACTGGGGAAGAAATCAGCTCTTCAACTCAAGGCATCAGGTACAATGTTTATCTTCCCAGGTTTTTAATTGATCTTCAGGTCATAGTTGGCTAGGAATAGTGCCCATCTGGCCTGATGTTGGTTGAGTTGTTGTGGTGTGAAGAAGTAAGTCAGATTCTTGTTGTCTGTCATTATTTTCACTGGGTGGGCGGTGTCATAAAGGTATCTTCTCCAATGTTTCAGGAATTAGATAATTGCCAGCATCTCTTTGTCATATATTGGGTAGTTCATTCTGGTGCAGTGAAATTCCTGGAGTAGTAAGCTACAGGGTGAAGCTTACTATCATGCCCCTCCTGAAGCAACATCCCCTCAAGGCAAAGTCTGAGGCATCAGTTTCCACTACAAAGGGTTTAGCGTGGTTGGGCATAGCAAGGACCGGTGCAGAAACAAAGGCTTCCTTGAGTGTATTGAAGGCTGTTTGTGCTGTATTGTCCCACACAAAGGCGTGCTTTTTGGAGGTCAGGCAGGTCAAAGGAAGGCAGATGGAAGAAATTTTTTGGACAAATTCTCTGCAAAAGTTTGCCAGACCCAAGAAGCTCCGTACTTCCTTACAGTTAGTGGGCTCTGGCCATGATGTGACGGCCTCAATTTTGTCTGGTGACATGGCAGAACCTCCTTTCAGGACATGGTATCCAAGGAATTCTACTTTGTCTTGAAAGAATTCACACTTGGGTAGCTTTACAAATAATCCATGATCCTGGAGTCTCTGCATTACCATTTTTAGGTGTTTTGTGTGTTCCTTGGGAGTTTGGCTTTAGATGAGGATGTTGTCTAGGTAAGCTACACAGAACTAGTCCTTGAGGTCACCAAGCACTACGTCTACCATGGTTTGGAAGGTGCTGGGAGCATTACAGAGGCAAAATGGCATAACCAAGTATTCAAATAGCCCTTGTCTTGTTTTGAAAGCTGTTTTCTATTTTTCTCCAGACTTAATATGTATCTGATTGAAGGTGTCCCTTAAGTCAACTTTGGAAAAGATGTTTGCTCCAGAGAGCTGATCTGAAAGGTCTTCAGCGTTTGAAACAGGATAGCTGTGACGGTCCACATGTTTGGTGGTTTGCAGGCGGGGCTAATGTTGGGCAAGCAAAAGTTTGGTTGGTTGTTGCAGGTAGAAGCCTAGTAGGTAACATAGGGCTACTAGGGGTAAGTAAGGTGAGCCTAGTAGGTAACATAGGACTACTAGGGTAAGTAAGGCCTGGCTGGTAGGTAACAAAGGACTACCAGAGGCAGATGTTGCCTCCACCCAGCAGAAGATATTGGCTGCTTTGGGATATAGTTCTTCACCTAGCAGGGAACTGTGGCTGCAGAAGGGTGAAGACTGAGATAGCAAGCAGGGAACTTTGTCTGTCTGGGGGGAGAAGGTTTTGGACCCCTGGCGGGTAACGCGGGCTGCCAGGGAGGGGAAGAGCTCTGAGGACTCTACATACCCTGATACACTTACAGGAGGTCTGTGAGCAAGAATCCTACCTAATGGACTGGTAGGGTGTCCTTGTTTATGCCCCTATGGGAGCTTTGGGGGAGAACCCAAAGTGAGCATTGGAGGGTATAGATTTTCTTGGAGGTGTCACCAAGGCGGTTTGCTCGGGGAAGCAGCTGCAGAACTTGGTGTGATCAGGCCTCTGGGAAGTAGAGCTGATTACTCTGCAACTGAAAGCTCAGAATTAATCACCTGGGTGAGTAAAGACAACGCATAGACATTGATCTATGGTTGAATGGCCTAATTGGAGTGCCACTTGCAAGGGAACAGTCAAACGCCAGTTCAATGTAGACTCATGCCTGGTTCTACAAGTTCTGGTAAAGGAGACTGAGATAAAGAACCAAGGTGGTTCATGGGATCAGCAGAGAAGACTAGTAAGAAGGACTGTATGATCACAGTGAAGACTAGCTGAGGGACTGTTGGTTCATATTGAAGTTTGGAACCAAAATGGTTCATTGTGCAGGTGGAACCAAGATGCTTCCTAGTGAGGATAAGTTAGAGGGCTCAGAGATCATGATGCAGGAGTAGCTGGTCATGATAAAGGAGTAGCCAGAGGACTGATAAGCTGTTGAAAGACTGGATTGAGATGTTTGTTGTCTAAGATGGACTGATTGCTGGTTAAGCTGAAGAGCTGGAATATGAGCTGGCTGAAGGATCAGAAGATGATGATGAAGAACTGGTGGTCCGGAGGAAGGAGCCAAGATTTTGCCAAATTGATTTGCCAAGGTGGTAAAATGTGGAATTTTTTGTCTTGGTTTAGTATTAAAATCAAGAAGGAATGTGGATAGAAGTGTGGGTAAGATATTTATTTATTAAGTTCCTAGGATAAATGAAGGTATGTTGCTATAAGAGCTGGATACAAAGTTGTTTTGGTGGGACGTTTTCCTTGGATTTTACAATATTTGTAAGTACATGGGGAAAACGTTGAAGAGTTCCACAAAGAACATTTTAAATAGTATTCTACTATTTAAATTGGTTCAGGTTAAATGCAGGGAAGACAGGTGTTGGAATAATGGACCGGTTAACGCTTTGATGTGCAAAGAGTTGTCAATTTGAGAGGTTTGAGCTGTGGAAATTATTTTCCTAGTTGGATCCAGGTAAACTTTGGAAATGGTCTATTTCTGCGCTCTGCATTCATTGGTTGAGTTCTGGCAGGTTTCCTGATGAAAATAATTGGTTAGAAGCCAAAAGCTTAAAGTATAAGCAAGAAAATAGTGAATTAATACTTTAAGCTTTTGAGAAAGTAAGTATGTAAGCTTAAGTTATTATAGGAAAAAGTGAGCGGCAATGGTTTAAGCTTCTGAAGAAAGCCATTTTAAAGGCGGAACCTTTGGGAAAAAGACACTATAAAAAGGTGGCTGTCTGGAAAGTTACGGGGTTTTTTGGAAGGTCTTTCTGGGTCTTTTTGGAGGTCTTTCCTGGGCCTTTTGAGTTTCTGCCAAGAGGTTTTTGGAAGCCTTTTGATCAACAGCAGGAGCTTTAATGGACTGATAAGTGGAATAACAAGGCCACTGGAGCTATAAAGAGAGCTGAAGCCCAAGATAACAGAGCAGGAGCCCAAGAATAAGAAGCTGGATCCTAAGCACGGTGCCAGAGTCCAAGTTTAAGGTGCAGGAGTCCAAGTCTAAGGAGCAGACATCCAAGACTAAGGTGAAGAAGTCCAAGACCAATTACAAGGAGTCCAATATATTGTTGGAGGACTCCAATTATTAGCAAATCCATATCGTTTAATTGACCCCCTGGGCCATATACCAGAAGGTTTCTAAGGGGATCTTCCTTCTGAGAAGTGAATAAAAGCTCATTTTAACCATATACATATTTCTGAGATAAATTTTCCCTTACTAGAGAATGACAATCCCTTCCAGCTGGTCCCTGGCTACAATCCAGGACACACTTTGGGGACTGGTGGACAGGAACCCCACAATAGCGGCTCTTTACAGTAATCTTGTTGAGATTTTGATAGTTTACACAAGGCCTCAATTCTCCACTCTTTTTCTTGACAAATAGCAGGGGAGACAAACAAGGGGATTTGGATATGCAGATGTAGCCTTTCTTCAAAATGGTGTCTAGGTATTCTCTGAGAGCCCCCTGCTCTTTAATGTTGTATCCATATACAGGGCCATGTTTGGGCTGGGTTCCAGGGATCAAGTCAATAGCGTGGTTGAACCTGGTGTGCTTGGGAAGGGCTGTGGCTATGGTCTCAGAGAACACTGGTTTCCATCTCTCTAATCAGGCAGGTATTTCTCCTTTGCAAGGCGCCACCACCATGCTGTTCAATAGGGTAGATGTTTGGGTGGTCACATAAGGTAGCTTCCAGGTTGTACCTGCATGTACAAATTGCACCTGTTGGCTGGCATAGTCAATATTAAACTCATGCTCTACCCACCAATCAAACCCCAACACCACAGGCCAGGGCAACTTGTCCATTACCAAGAATTTGACCTTGATCTGGGCAAGACCCAGCTTCATAATAACACTTCCTTTACTCTCAAAGGAGATGTCAGTAGACTTATTTCCTAGGGTGAACAGGGTGGGTTTATCTTCCAATTTTAATCCCAATTTTTCAGCTAAGCCATGTTTGATATAATTGTGGGTGGCTCCACTGTCCATGAGAGCTGGTATCTTCAACTCCTGGTCTGAATACAGCAAGATGGCTTAAATAATAGGATAAGACTGAGAAGAGCTTTTTATTGCAGAAATAGTGGGGTTCTGGGCAGTGGAGCTTCTTGTAGGGCAGTCTTTGAACAGGTGGCCATTCTGATGGTAGTAGAAGCATAAGCCTGCTTGTACATGGCACTGGTATTCTTCCGGGGCCATGTTCAGACAAGGGCATGCAGCAGTTTGGTTTCCTTGTGGCTGGTAGTTTCTAGGGAGGCCCATACTGTTGGGGCTGGCTGAAATCCATCCTGCGGGCAATGGCTAGGAGTTTGTCCTTGGGGAGGTTGCAGCAGTGATGGCGCATCAGGTTGGCGTGGTGATTATTCAGGACATTTCTAAAGTGCAGGCCAGAGATGTCATCAGGTACTTTAGCAGCTGCAGCAAGTCTCAATAATCTCTGGATGTAAGCTTCCAGGTCATCTCTACCTTGGCTCAGGCAAAGAAGGCCCATATATGCTTGTACTTTTGCTCCTGTGGGGTTGGTGGCGCTATTCATACGTTCCAGGAAGGCCTCATACAACAAGATCAAGTTGGGATCCTCCTCCAGCGAGTTGAGGGAAACCTCTCTGGCGTTGTCTTTCAACTGTGCTATCACCATCATCACCTTTTGGGCGTCATCATGAAGTTCTCAGGGTGGGCCCTGAACATGGTGTTAATCATGCTCATGCCTTTCTTGAAGCTGGCTAGGTCCATCTTGGGTAGGTCAGGGAAACTGGTGGGTGTGTAGGCGTTCTGGTTTGAGGTAGATATGTTGACGTTCTGTACTTGTGCAGTACTTGGGTGGGATTCAGGTCTAGGTTTGTCGTGAGCAATTGTGCGGCGGGTGCAAAACTGGTAGGTGTAGTAAGCTGTGATCATAAAAACAAACATACAAAGTGCCCCTATTATCAATTGGATATAGGGGCTCAGGCTTACGAGTTTGGATAAGGTTGACATACTGTCATGGCCTGGGTGACTCCCAGGAGAACCTTTGGTTGAGGGGAAGGGTTGAGCCTGGAAGGTCCAGTAGATGACGGGAGCCATCTGCTTCACATAATTGGCAGCAGTAGCCTAAGGACACCACACTACCATGTGGGGTATCACTTGCTCAGTGAGCCCCAGCATGGTCAAATAGGCAAACCCAAGCTTACTGTAGTCATATAATGAAGCAGAAGGAACAAGAAAAAGTTCTCCTGTGGCAGCGCTCATGTCAGGCTTGGCTGATCAAGTTGTTGGAGCAGAGGAACACCAGGAAAGGAGGGGCGTGGTGCAGGAGCAGGAATTATTTCTTGGTCCAGCACTCTGAGAGATGGGGTAAAGGCTGGCGGTGGTTGGTTGGAGGCAGCTAGAAGTTGCTCTGTTTCCCAGTGCTAGTGTTGGTACTGAAGGTACTCTCTGTTTGAAAGCACCAGCAGTATAAAATTTGTGATAATTTAAAAAGCCCCTGCAAAGTATAGATTCTCAGTGTGCATTAACCAACAAATTTTATTGGATGAAGATGTCAACAAAGAAAGGGGATGCTGGTGTTTCCAGCTATATCCTGCTGGGAAACTGCAATTAGACTTACTGGCAACGTCTTATTGGTTGTCAATGGATTATTCTCAAGCTGGATTCCATTGGTGACTCCTGCTTTGTCAGTTAGATGGATTCTTTCATTATTTTTGCCCTGGGGAAGCTGGCAGGGGAATTTTGGGCCATTTGGCAACCCAAGTCCCCAATTCTGGGTTTCAGAGGGTGTGGGCCAATTAAATTTTTTTTTGCTTGGCTTTAGAACAGTTTCCAATTGCCCCCAGGCTTGGCCTTGACCAGGGTTTGATTCTCCACTTGGAATTAAATTTTCCTTTGGGTTAATCTGTGTAATCAATGACACAATTGTTTGGTTGCGTGATTGCTCAATTGCAGGTGTTAAACCTATGCAACATAGGGTTTTGTCTGGCCCATTATGGGCCCTGACACCAAAAGTCAAAAGATACAGGCCATCTGCAAGATGCCACCGCCCAAGGATAAGTTAGAACTCCGCACCTTCTTGGGGATGGTGGCCTATGTACGCCGCTTCATACCTGACTGTGGTGTTTTGACCACCCCCTTATCCGCCATAACTGGCGCCAAAGCCAAGTTTGTATGGACCCCCCAACATGACCTCTGTTTTAGACACCTCAAGGAGAAGCTCATGATGGCTCCTATTCTGCAATACCCCAAACATGACAGGGAGTACCAAATGGAACCAACACCTCAGACACATCCATTGGGGGAGTACTAAAAATCAAAAATAATGATGGTAATTTCCTGCCCGTAGCTTATGAATCCCAAAAGTTGACAGATGGCAAGTGTCAATCCCCTATCCACAACAAGGAACTTCTGGCCATCATACACTGCCTAGTCAAATGGCGTTGTCATCTAGAACAATAGGAAGAATTCACGGCATTGACCAACCACAAGTTGCTCATATATTTCAAAACTCAAGCAAATCTATCTTGCCACCAATCCCACTGGATGGAACTCTTGGAGAGATTCAACATGCTCATACAGTACAAACCTGGTCCCGAGCTTGCCATGATGGACGCCCTCTCACACCTGTATGTCTGTGCCACAAGAGGGGAAAATGGGCTCAACCCAGATTGGCCTCTCTTGGTACTAAGAACAAAAGACAAGGGCTTCCCTCCTGGTACAACCAACATAACAAAGGAAACAGTCCTCAAAAACGAACACCTATTTGCCGACGTGTATGGGACCTTGCACAGAAAAATGTCCAACGGGACTACCATCTCTTACATTCCCACACACCAGCAAGTGGACACCATCCTACAATACCATAGAGACCTAGGACACACCAAGAGCCTCAACTTATATGAATTTCTTAAACACAAGGCCTGGTGGCCAACCCTGTATTGTGACGTTCAAGAAGTCCTAGACCAATGTGAGGTATGCAAAAAAATTTGCTAAAAGCAAAGCCCCTCCAAAGTCAGTACTACCCATCCGCACACAACTACCCTTCAAGGTGTGGGCCCTCAATGTTGTTGGCCCCATGCCAGGAAAACACAACAATAAGAAATACATCATCACCGCCATAGACTTTGCTACACAATGGCCAGTAGCCCAAGCAGTAAAGGCGCACGCTGGCAATGACATGTGACAGTTCATAGGAAGAGAAATAATCAGCAAGTTCGGAAAGCCAGAACTCCTGATAACTTATGGAGGGAAAGAATTGACCTCCAAAAACACCAACATATACCTTGCTAAAAATGGGGTCAAACATACCATGACAACGCCATACCACCCACAGGCCAATGGACGTGTAGAGCGGCTAAATGGCAGCCTTGTGCAAGCCTTGGCCAAGCTCACCGCCGGGAGACCTGAAAACTGGTATAAGCAGCTATCACTGCACTACTTGTGTGCCAAACCTGAGTGAATAGATCCACCGGAAAAAGCCCTTTTGAGTTGGTATACGGCACACAGCCAAATATCATTCAAGCATTTACAGGACCCAAACAGGAAATTCCAAGTAAAGTCCCCCCTTGTTCAGACTCTTAAGTTATAAAGGCCAACAGCAAGCAAATGTTGCAACTGAACCAATGAGAGTTCAGTATTTGGAATTGGGGAAGACAACAGTCCAATAGAAAAGGACATAATAACAAGAATAAGGTATCATTTATTGTAGGATATTGTGGTTAATATACTAAATGGGGAAGCCACAAGGGGGTGGCATAGTGGGGAGTTCCATGTAGGGTTTGGAGCCAAGGAATAACTTGTGCGGGGATCAGCGGGTCAAATTGGCAACGCTCCTAATTAGGATGAAGTACCCGCCATTTGACATTGCCATCAGATTCATTCATAACGTTAGATACGTCAAGGGGCGACTCATTGAGCGCCCCCTGTGTATCATAAGATACGTTAGCAGGTGAGGTTCAAACCTCGGTTGCAACAGAAACAGCAAAGGAGAATGAACGGCTGCAAAAGACATTTGTCCCCATCCAAGATAGACATGAAGGAGGGGACAAAGTTTGGGTCATGAACATTGATAAAAGCAAACTACAACCCGAGAAAGTAGGCCCAGCAATCATTCTAAAGGTAAAAGAAAAGAGCACTTACCTCGTGCAAGGACTCAGGAAGCGCAAATAAGATAAGACCCTGCACCATGATTGCCTGAGACCCTGCAAAGCAAGAAAAAAACAATGTGAAACTGCCCTGCCCGCCACAGAACAACAGCTAGTCCAGTATGGCGCCCGGGCTCCTGACAACCTGCCCCTAGAGGAGGCCAACCTTTAGTCCGGAGTGTGTGTCAAAACAGCAGGCTCAACCTGCCAGCAAGGTTCCGAGCAAGCGGGTTTGTGACCCGCAATCTGATTACCTGGCCACTCAAAGCCAGACTAGGAAGTCAACTTGAATTGCCAAATCCAACAACATGAACAAATGACAATCCCTTATGGTGGATACCTTGTTTTGGCACTTGACTTATTACCAGGATCAAGCCACCCCCTTCACCATCCAACCATGTGATCAACACAATCATGTTCCTGATATCCTTGATTCACAATGACTATATAATCACTATCCCTCAATAAAGATTATTATCTAGTTTCTAAATATTTTTCCCCTTGTAACTCTTCTAAAACAGCACAGTTACGACAATTTTATTTCTAAGCTTAAAGCTACAGATTAAAAAGATAAACATGCTTGAGAAATTAAACCCAAGCAAATAGAAAAATATTAAATTGTTTTAGAAAACAACCACAATTAAGTCATATATTGCTAAAAATATAAAAATGTAAGCTGATAAGTGGAATCTGATGATATAAAAATAGTAATTTTAGATGTACAATAAAAAAGACAAGCATACAAAACAACATATATAATAGACTGAATCAAACATACAAATTTCACTTTAAAAAGAGTATTATATGGTTTTGACTATAGACCACATAAGCTACGCCAGCAATAATATATATTTATAGCATATGCTTGAATTTTTCAATAAATTTGTTGATTTGTTCTTTGGAATTCATAAATTGCTACTGAAAATAATAAAAATATTCTCAAAAGTATTGTAGCTTCAAAATAATGCAAGAACTATCCAATCTTTTATCACTTATTTGTCAAAAGCATAATCCATAATAAAAGTATAAAATAGGACCTTGCTGATAGTTCAGCAGAGATAGTTGCATAGCATCTCCTTAAATTTCT
This sequence comes from Entomophthora muscae, assembly GCA_014839935.2. Taxonomy (NCBI): domain Eukaryota; kingdom Fungi; phylum Entomophthoromycota; class Entomophthoromycetes; order Entomophthorales; family Entomophthoraceae; genus Entomophthora; species Entomophthora muscae. The sequence goes on along the minus strand of QTSX02003919.1, from coordinate 22,220 downwards.
CTGATTTAAGATGCACAAACAAAAAATATCACTTTATAGTAAAAACTATAACTTTGTGGCTACTAAAACATCTTGGAAAACTAGAATAATGAACAAATTTGGTTTTTTTGCTGAACCAATCAAAAAGATTATGCTAGGATAACAGAAATATAGCAGTGAGCAGCTGTAAAAAGCTAAGTGTAGCACAGCTGTTCTCTTTTGGTACTCTGCCTACTACCCATAGTTTTATACTCACTAATTTCTGCTAAGCTTTTAACCCTGGCTAAAAAAACTGAAAAATATATAATTATCTCTAATTCAAACAAAGCTAATTATCAGCTCTGAGACCAGAAACACATCAGCGGGCTGCTATAAAAGAGTGAAGCTGAGTGTAGCACATCTTTGCTCTTTTGGCAGCCAGCCTGACACATCTTTCCTCTTACCAACTAAAGTATATGATAATGGTTTTATAGGGCCCCTGATTTAAAAAAAAGGTTTTCAGCTAGGATACCTGGACATGTACCCAGCCAGGATGCATAAAAGGACAAAGCGGGCATAGCTCAGCTTTGTTCTTATGGTCTCGCCCGCCACACCATGCTTGTCCATTTATCTTACCAGGTGTACAAACTATAGAGTTTGGCTTGGGAAGTTGGATTCATCACCATCTTAAACTTTATGATTTCTAGCTTAGTTTGATTGGCTGGTACAACCAGCACAGTGACATAATTCAATTGGGTAACATAACACAATAGCCAGGTTTAGCTCTACAGTGGATACAGCTGGATCCAAACTAGGGCTGTGTCGGCCCAAAAAAGGGACAATTACAGCATTTGCCGTAATCGTTGTCCTCCCTTCCTCATAATCTTCTTTCAGATTCCCCCAATGTAGGGGAATCCGAATTTCGAAAAAAGAAGGCCTTGGAAGGCTTTCTGTTTTCTGGATTTGAACAATATTTAAAAATATATTCAATAAAAAAATAAATTTGAAACAAAATTTTAATTCAAAATTTTAATTTTTGAAAATCAAAGAAAAAATATAAATTTTATTATAAAAAAAATTCCGGGAAGAAAAACCCGTCTACACTTATGTGTGGAAACTAGGGCTGCTGTGGGCAAGCCCCAGGCAGCTGCGGCCAGTTCCTGGCTCCTGACCACTGACTTCAAATATTTATTTAAAACTGTTTAAATATGAGGAAATTCCATCTCTTCTGTAGCGGCCTAAAGACGAAAGCTAGCTGGGGCTGAGTCAAAGCATCCCTAGTGGAAACGAATCCGAGAAAATCTTCTTTGAGAAGATGTCTCGAGCTCGTTTCCGGATTTGAGACGGTGGCTCCTTTTTAGAAAAGGAGCCACTCGTCTCAAATCCGACGCAGCCCTAATCCAAACCATCACGAGTCTGGATTGCCTCTAGGGGTACACTAGGCTGGGAGCTTAATCGTGATAAGTTTCCATGGATTGGCAGTTCTTGATCCTCCGTGCGGCTGAAAAGTATATAAGCGTGACGGTAAAACATCTCATTACTATCCAGTAAACCCCTTTCCAGCCGTCGAGGATTTAAAATACGGCCGAAGCGGTGTAAAGTTTGAACCGGGCTTGTTGGATCTTTATATTTTTCAAGGTAAGTCTATGCTTTGGTGAGGGATATTTGAGGTGGTTAACTTTAATCCCAACATTTCCTATTTATCTGGAATCCATGTATTATTTTTTTTGGGGTTTCCGTGCGGTGTAAGCCTTTAAATAAATACTTTTTATGAGCCCTGAGCTGATTTGGGATCGGGCCATAAAACAGTTTGAAGGCTTTTTTACTTTCGTTTTCAAATTAGTTTGGATAAACAGTCAACACTGTCAATGCTTTCTTAACTATTGCTCCTTCTATTTCTTTTAGGCACTGTAATCAAAACAAGTGATTGCGAACTTTTAGTAAGCAACCAGAATATTAATTTAAACCGAGTTGTTAACTCGAATTAGAAGGGTTGGCTGAATTCCTTTTTGACTCTTATCTGCCTCAGATTCTCTGTTCCTAAAACCTGACAAAAGTTTGAGCACGATCTTTCCATCCAGCAAAGTTCGACTTTTTTCAACAGGTTTTTATTCGATCTTTTATGAAAGAAATAGTTTATTGTTCTTACAGCTTTAAAACAGCTATTCTTTGTTCTCTGCTTAAGTTAATGGAGAAAGGGTTCTCTAAAAAAGCCTTAAGTTTGATATTTAAGTCGATTGGTGAGCTTGATTTAATAAAACTAGAGGTTCTATACCCAAAGATATTTTGTGCTGAGTTCGGGTTTCGATTATCCTTTAGATATAATTTTTAAAGCAGTTCTAAACCCTTTTGAAGTGTTTGGATCCATATTTTAATCTTTTATCATACTATACGAGCATTAAAAGATTGAATGGGTATGGCTTTATGTTTTTGAACACGATATATAGTTTCTAGCGATGGGCTTATAATGCCTTTAAAATCAGAATTACTATCTCTTCTTACCTATATCTGAATCAAGGTCAAAATTAAAGTGTATATTTAAGAGATGGACAAGTTTGAATCTTCAAAGCAATCTCCAAAAACTCCACGTGTTTTAATCCGACTGTTTAGAAATGGGATCTGATTCAACATACGAATCAGTGGTTGTTCCTTGCGGCCTAAATCAATCCGACTGTGGCTATTGCAAGTCTAAGGAATCTTCCGTCTCCTTTGGTGTAATAGCTAAAAGGCTAACCTGCGATGTAAGATATTTCAGTTCAAGGGCTTACTAGCTAGTAGGTGTATCAGCAGATGATCGATCGGGGATGGCGCCGATCGGGAAAATATCTATACCGCCCTAATCTCAAAGAGTCCTGCTGTCCTGCATACACTATCAGGTACCCCAGCCCAAGCAAATTAATCCCATCCCAGGCTTGACTCTTCGAAGTTCACTCCCAACAAAGCCCAGCGTAAGGTTGTGTACAAGTTCCAAAGGTTCATTGTCGGGACTGAAAGGTAGGCAACCGGAATTCCGATTGACTTTAGATGGCATATAGCAAAGGCAGTGCCCCAGATGTCTTCAATATGATCGAGTCACTCATTAAGCATCCTGACTTTAAAGTAAAGCTGGCCTTTTGCGGTAAATTGACTGGTTAGGTGGTCCTAGAAAAGAGTGCGTATTCTGAGGAGGTGTTTGCGCTTTACAAGAAGTACCAAATCAATGTTCATCACGACCTCGAAAATGACATCACTCCTGAATCCTTCAAGAGGTTTTTAGTCGAAAGCCCGTTGAAAGTAGTGCCCCTAAATGCTTTAACCATAAAAATAGTACGAAACCATTTCTGGAGACAACGGATCTTTCGAATTAGGAAGCTTTCACCAAAAATACTACTACAAGGGCCAGTTGATTGCCGTTGGCGTACTCGATCTGCTGCCAGCCTGTGTTTCTTCTGTCTACTTCATGTATGACATAGACTTTGCCCACCTTTCCCTTGGCAAGTTCAGTGCCATGGTCGAAACAAGGCTATCCATTTACCTTTCCAAGATGCTTCCGTCCCTCAAGTACTACTACATGGGTAACTCCTTTATAGGCTAGCCTTAACTGTTCTAGGGTTCTATATCCATTCATGCCCCAAGATGCTTTACAAGGGCTCCTATCATCCATCATATCTTGTTGATCCAGTAAGAAGAGTGTTTTTATGTCATTAATCTGTAGTCCACCTTAGACTGGGTGCCGTTTGAAGAATGTGTCAAGCTTCTAGAGCTTGCAAAGGCCAAGCGTAAAAATGGGTTTACCTGTTTTTCTGGTGGCAAAGATCTGGACAATCCACCGATTTCAGGCTTTGATGATTTCTTTAACGCCGAGGATTATGACAAGATGGATGCTTATCTTCACGGAAACGTCTATTGCCTTGGGGTAAGCCTTTGCCATTAAAAAAGCTAACCCTTTGCAGAGACTCTGCAAGGGCTTAAAGGATTACCCAGACCTTGTCGAAACGCTTCAGCAAACCTATGTCATATTAGGCCCGGAAATTGCTCAACGAGTCCTTTTGTGTGTTCAATAAACATCTCCTCAACCAATCATAACGTGCGCCAGTAGATTGCCTGAAGAATATGTTGGAATCAATGACTGATTATTACTTTCCCTCTCTCTATTTTAGTGCTAAAAGGATAAAGGCTGGGAGCATAGGCTTATTTAATAATCTACAGAACAATCGATACTTGAAAATATTTTATTCCCTTTCAACCAGAAGCTTAGAATAAAATGACTTAATCTTGGATTTTCCTAATTAAACTAGCCCAGCCACCAATCGGACGTCACCACTAGCCCTTTCTGATGGACCTCCATGCCATTGCTCCTAATGATGAAACCATCCGTTGTTCCAATTCTCGGATATCCTTCGCATGCCAAAACTTGAAGCACCAAGAGGGTTTATCGGCTTATCGAGGTAATCACAGCTTCACTTGATAATATAATATCTATTCTAAAGCTCATTCAGTCCGTTTAATATTTAATTCACCAATTGTACTTTCACTTGGCCGTGATTGGACCAGAATTAGGCTAGACTTTAAGCTCATAATTTCGTCATCCAACTTGCTATCTCTATCCATTCCGTCGAAATCCACAAGGTTCTTGAATTGCATCACACTCCATAGCGGGTCAACTTTATATTCCGGCATCTTATTTTAAATGTAACCCAGCTAGCCAAGCTTCGCCCACTATTTCCAGAAAGTTTTTTTATCAAACACAAACAAGTCGGTCTTCCTTAGGTAAATTGGCAGGTGGTTTGAAGCAGCATATAACAGCCCCCATGAAGCTGGAGTGGACCTCCCTAAAGAGGTTGGGCAATAGGATTGGAGCTCACAAGGCGAGTCGACGCACTGCCAATAGCCTCCGTTAGGATGGGATGAAAATTCACCGCCAGGTTTTACCCCAACTAAGAGTTATATCTGGCCCAGTGTGCAGGGGTGATGGCCGCTGTTGTGTTCGGCTCCTGGGGACAACATCCAGGAGGACACACCGGGAAATCTTTATACAGTAGTTTTAAAAGCTATGGTGACAACCAAAAATACCTCAGATTTAAACATAATCCATCTCTCAGGTTAAAATATACACTCTGTTAACAGGGTTTATTGGCGTTAATGGGCAAAATGAGTCAACACAGCAACGGAGGGCTCACACACAAAGCGAAACCAATCAAAATACAATCCGAAATACATTGATTCACAAATAAAATGGTGTGAGTTGACTTTCAGTGTACATATGGGTCATTATTTTAGGGATTAGGCCATTTTCTAATGCACATGCTGCTCAAGACGCAGCATAACACAGTTCGATTTTGAAAAAGTAACTAATTACATAATTTATATTTAAAACATTAATAACTCAATGAAAATTAATATTTTTTCACACTGTAAACTATCAAAATGAAGCTAAGAATCTTATCTTTCTATTGGTGTAAAAATTTTAATATGTATACTATGCTCAATATTAAAGCAAAAGTAATTTAAAAGAGCATAATCCAGATTTTATTATATGATTATATCTAATGATATAAAGTAGATAACTTCAAAGCTAATAAATACTCTTTTTTCAATACACAACAGATGTTTTTTATTTGATGAAATTAAAGATAAGATTGAGAGCTTTATTTTCGCATTTTATTTTATTTAAAAAGCTCAATTCTCTAGGATTTTATGATAGTTTGAAGTTAGGATGTTTTTATCACTGTTTAGATTGATTTTAAGGTTCAAGTGAGCTTCGAACCTCAAATTAAGCATTCTTAAAATTGAATTCTTTAATATTTTATCATTTTAAAAATATGCGGAAGAGTTACAATTAACTGAATACATCATTTTAATTGATTTGCATTGATTACAAAGAGGATATGATGTAATAATAATGCTTAGCTGCTTCACATATATCACTTGTGCATGAAAACTGGGTATTTAATTAATTTCTGCAAACATAAATTCAAGTTCAAACTATAATAAAAGCTATCACACCATTTCTTTCAGAATGATGTCATTTAGCTTGGTATATAAGAGCTAAAGTACCACAAAGCTTCTAATCCAAAAGACCCCATTCAAAGACCACATTCTGATCATAACTACTCCATCATTAAGGCACACATCAGAGATCTGACCTAATTACAGATTCAAAATACTACCATGACCTCAGTTAAATTTACTTCTTCCATGCTACCCTTTTTTTCCTTGGGAGCTTCAACAAAAAGAGAGAGAATTGCAATGTTAAAAAAGGCATTCCTCTTTATTGCTGGTGATGATCTTGATAATTTCATCAAGCACTTCCTTACTCAAACTGAATTTGGGAAAGCTCAGTTCCTGCCAACTATTCAAAATCAAAAAGGCAATGAGTTCATTGAAAACTTAAAGGATCTCATGAAATCTTCTCCCCAAAAATATCTCCCAGTCTTGCAATCTCTGGTTACTTCCAGTTACTCTTTAAAAGAGCTTAATGATATGGGTTTAATATAACCAAAAGTGAGTTTGAATACTCAAGAAAAATAAATAAAAATAAAAATGTAAGCTTAAACAAAAAAAGCCAAAAAATAATAACTATTCATTAAAAAAAGAAATAACTAAAAAAATAATTAAAAAATTGCTGGAAAATTCTTTTGAAACAAGCCAGTTTACAAAAAAAGTGCCTGAAAAAATTTATAAAGATATAGAAAAAGAGATGAGAAATTACTCTACTGAAATTAAATACTCTCTACTTAAAACAAAAAAAGAAATATATGAAAATATGAAAATAAAAAATGAAATTTCAGTTTCAATTTCCACTTACTATAAATTAATCCCTAAAAATATAATAAAAAGTAAAAAACAAACCAATATGTGCAATATTTGTAATTTAAAAAATTCATTAGAAAAAAAGAAGGAAGAATGTGAAAGTAAAAACTTACCATTACCAGAATCTATAGACAATGACTTAAAGACTATTAATCAGCACCAAGACTTTTATGTTCATCAAAATTGTGAATATAAAAAAGATATTAATGAACTAGATGATGAGTCTTGTGTTGTAGTTATAGATTATAAAGAAAACTTAAAGGTTGGAGGTGGTCCAATTGAGACCAATAATTGTTTTTATTCAAAAAAACCAATCTCATTATTAGGGTTTGCATTAGTTTTTAAAGAAAACAATAAAATTAAATATGAATATCATGATTTTTTGTCTCAAATATTATCATATGATTCTTTATTTTCAGGTGAATGTCTAATAAGTCTTCTTAAATTAGATAGATTTAAAAAAATAAAAAATATAAAAGTATGGACAGATAATGGAAATCATTTTAGATCATATGAATTTTTATATTACTTATTTAAAGAGGCACCTAAATATATTAAGGGTTCTATAAAATATAACTGTTTTGTTGAATGCCATGGAAAAAGCATTGTTGATGGTCACTTTGGTGTAATATCAAAAATTTTAAAGGAAAAAGAAAATGTACTTTATATTAACAACATTAATGTTCTAAAAAATATTTGTGAGAAAGAAGAAAAGAATTATACAATTCAGCTTTAACTGGTTCAATTGTTTCCCAAAAAGCATTTTTTATATTTATGAAAGGAAATTTAGGCCTATAAAAAGAGAGCTTGAAGTTAAAAATCTGTGCATTAATCTTTCATATTTGATGAAAGATGGGAAGTTATATACTTCACCTTTAACATTTGAAAGCTTCTCAGAATATTCTGAGATAAATTATCATTTGAAATCATGTGATGATACCAGAGAAACAAAAATATAAGAAGATGCTAGTAGTGTATTGGGGCAAGTTCATGAAGTAGGGCAGCTTACTAGAGGGTGTATTTTAAATAGAGTTATCAGTCTTTCAAAAACAACAACCTTTTTTTCTGAAACAAACTAAGAATATTTATGATGAGCCAAAGATAGGGTAATAGCATTTATAGCTTTGGGGCTGCTATTACTCTCCCATGCAACTCATCATAAATATTTTTGGTTTGTAGTAGCACTTAAGATATTTTCAGTAGTACTATAAGTTGCAATTTTTGATTCTAAAATTGATGCCCTACTTTTTAAAAAAGATCATTTAAGCCCAAGATCAATTAAATATTTGGGATTGATTGTATTTTACTCTTTCTGAATAATTTGAATATGAATAATGTGATTAAGTTATAAAATAACCAATCTGGCGCCTAGGCATAACAAGAAAAATAATGTCCCATATGTTTACTATATGAATCAGTGACAAAATACACCCAAGCAAGGTGTGTCAAAACTCAAACCAAAAACAAAACACAATAGCAACTCACTACGTAAACAAAATCACTCACGCAATGTGTGCTATGGATTGTAATCATGAATGATACCAAGGTTTCTAAAATAAGACAAGATCTGAAACATAAATTTTAAAAATATTGTGTTGGGTGTTTGAATTTGGCAGTAAAATCTAGGAAAATGGATGGATTTTTTTTGAGTATTCTAAAATGGGCGTTGTAAAACCAGAAAAAACTAAGAAATAAAAAATCTATGATTGGGATATTAGGTGGGGAAAATATTAATTAAATATCCATATTCAGATAAAAGCAAAAATTAAAATTAGAAAGTAACTTAATTGAAATTTATTTAATATTTTATTAAATTCTCAAAATGGAAGGAACACAACAACAGAGTACTAATACACCCGTTGTGCGCCGCGGTTGCGGTTGCCCCGCGGGTCAAAGAATAGAGTTAGTGCAACCCAAGTGCCTACTCAAGGAGGAGACGGGAGGGGAGAGTTCCATAGTGACACGGCACTGACAGCCGGTTCAAGGAGCACAAGCTGCTAGGGTGTGGAGCATAAACCCTCGGGTCCCAAAGCTGATCCAGAAGCCAACCAAGGTCACCACTACCAAAATGGTTAGAAACAAGGAGGTAGAACTTACTTTTTATGTGTTTGATGTTGTGTACCGGCAAGAGTCGGTCCCGTCAGCCATGCTAGAGAAGGTGAAGCCTGTACTTGATACTAGCTACAAGCCCTATGTCAGTGATGGCAATCAGGAGGATGACAAGGAGCCCGAGTTCTATCAAACCGATGAGGGACAGCTGGTGTTAAAAAAGGTTGCAGCCTTCTATACCAAGATACCTATGCCCTGTGTTGTGCCCAATGCCAACAAGTCAATCCCCACCGCTAAAAAGCCCGCCCAGAAGCACATCCTGACATCAAACACATCATTCTGCTTAAGCTAATGCGGGAATCAGGTGATTACAAGGTGGCTGCGGCCCTTGTTGGAGTAGATCCCAAGTACGCCAGCAAGACCTTCCAAAAATTCATCAATACTGGTTGTGTCCTTGCCGCGAAGAAATCCTTGCGTGTTTCTACCATGCTCACCAAGGAGCACAAATGGGCAATACTACAGTGGATAACCCAGGATTGCCATCTTGAACTGGCAAATATACAGGCCATAGTTAAATCTACTTTTGGGATTGAGGCCTCAATTTCCTTCTATTATCATTTGGTCAAGGGAATGCACTTTTCCTGGAAAAAGCTCAGGGTATCCCCCTACAACAGAAACAGCCCAGCCAATATTGACGACCAGAAAAACTACGCAGAGGCGTACACTGCCCTCAAAGCCAAGGGGACGATCAAATTTTATTATATTGACAAATCAGCATTTGCCTTGTCAATGCGCAATGGGTATGGCTATGTCCCCAAAGGCTTCAATGACAGGATGGCTTGGCGTGCTGAAGTCTGCGCCACAGCCTACTCAATGGTGGCTCTACTTGGTCCAAAGGGGGTTGAGCTTTATCAAATGGTATTGGGTTCTCACAACAGCCGTACCTTCTTGTCATTCCTCCAATTGGTCTAGGAGCACCTGAGGCGCACAAGCCTGGGCTTCACCAATGTGATTATGTTGGACAACATTGGTCTCCACAAGGTGGCTGACATTCTTGAGGAATTCCCAATGATTGACACAAGCGTTGCAGTAGGCCCCCAGCAATTGGCCACAGCAAATTTACACCTTCTCTTCCTCCCTGCCTATTTGCCCTTCCTAAATCCCATCAAGGAAGTCTTTGGGTGGCTCAAGCAAGTTGTCAAGCAAGGAACCCCAACTGGGACTGAGGATCACTTTAATTTGCTGCAGGCCAAGATCCACACCCTCCCAGCTGAGACTGTGGCCAAATTCTATGGCTATACTGATTTGTTCATCCCTGCGTGCTTAGCCAAACAGCCAATCAATTAAAGGCTTAGCATGTCCAAGTTTTTTATATTCTCTTATTTACTATTCAAGATTTATTAATTATCATTTTATATTTAGATGTTTCCACGCCCGCAATCACATTCAGAAGATCCATCAATAGATGTAAGTAATTTATTTATTTTATTATATATTATTTTATTATGCCATCTGAGGTAATCCCAAACACTCAATACTGGATTACACAAAAATATTTAAACCACTTTGGTCAAATAAATATAAAAATAGTTTTAAAAAATTAAACATAAAATGTACAAGTTAGAATTTATTTTATTAACATATAATTTTATGCTTTTATGAAAACTGTTTCTGCAATATATTTTGCAAAACTGGTTTGCTTAAAAAAATATAAAAATTTATTATAATTAGAATACTATAAATTGTAATAAAATTTATTGGAATTATATTTTTATTGTGTGCGCCTGTAGTGGGTTCTTTGGTATGTACCCACCCCGCAATGGAGGTGGCGCACAACCTCCACTGCCACACTGTGAACAGTGGATACACCCTTATTGAAATACTCCCTCCTGCTGGTGAAAGGCAGTAGGGTCAGATGGGAGTGAAGCAGCAGCTTTTCAGGGGGGCTACAAACCCGTATATCCCAGCCAGGACCAGGGCATCCTGGATCACATGATCAACTGAGTTGTACCCGGGGGGACCTTCTTCCCATCCAGGGAGAGCCGGGCCTCGTCAATTCCCAGGAGGACCCTGTCCAGGTCCTCTACAGACGCGTCCATCCCAAAGTAGAATAGGAACCCCAGGTAAACAACCAGATGAAGCCTTTGCCCTGCAAAGGCTTCTGTGAACTCGCACAGTTTATATAGACCGCACTGATCTTCTTGTTGTGCCTGGTCTTTGCAAAGGTCAGCTCCATGGCTGCAGGGAGCCCCGTCTTGTCAGCACTCCAGGCCAGCCCAAAGTCCGCCAGGAAGATTTGGTCTTCTTTACAGCTGTTGTGTCTGCAACAGCCAATTTGCCCACTGCGCACCCAAAGTTCTCCAATAGGTAAGACAGGGTGTGCTCCAACGGGAAGCAGAAGTGAGCAGTTGCATGGGCCCGGCCTATCTCCGGTGCATTCTTGAATGAGAGCGTTGCCAGGACGTCACAAACAAGCTTAATGGAGTTTACACAGTAAACTCCACTGAGGGATACCGGGTCCAGGCAGACCAGTTGGGCATCCTTGTAGGCAGTAACTGCCCACTCAGATGCCCCCTTGGCATGCGTAAGTTCTTCCAATGCCTCCTGCAACATCAGAAAGGACCCGTGGATACAGTCCTCCAGCTCCCGCACAACAGGGGGGGACAGATACAATTGCTTTGCCACATGAGTGACATAATTTGCATAAAAGGTGGCCGGGACAACGGGTACCAGGGCCTGGCTGAGTTTGCCGTCTACGTTTTCTAAGAAAAAAGGTAAGTTTTTTGAAAATTTATTAATTTTGTTTTTTAGGCTACCTTCTTGTGTTTCTTCCTTGCCCGCAGCCTTGGCCAGCTTGGCCATTCTTGGCGCAATCAATTGTGCAGGCAATTCAGTATCCTCTGCCCTGGCACGTTTGGCAGGTTTGAGATGTTCATACATCTCTGGGTCATCAACCCAGACAGACGGCACATAAAGATTGTATGCCTTGAACTGGAGGCCCTCAACCACAGTTTTTTGAATATTTAGTAAGCGCTTGATTGTCTTCTCTGGGGTGTCTGGCATTTTTGACATTAGTGCCTTTGCGGACAGCTTGTCAATTTTGTCCCCAGTGAGGACGGCGGACTTCACTTTGGCTTTGACCTTGCAGTCAATGTCCTTTATTTTGGCAATCACCAAGTCAAGGTCTTTGAGTAGTTTTTCAAGTTCTCTCATTTGATTTTTTACTAACCTTTTCATATGTTTTATAGCTTTTGCCCTAATAAATTCTGTATTATTTTGATACTGTTGCCTCTTTGTTTATTCCTTTTTGTTTTCCCATCTACTACATTATCCCATCTTTTTACCCATTTTTTATATGTTTTACATACATCTCACTATGTGGCTTTGCTTTGTGTGGCATTGTTTCCCTGGTTACCATATTATTTTTAGCGCTTGACACAGCCCCTTGTGAAAACATTAACAACAATTTGGTGATCAGCTAAATTTGAATTAGAAAATTATAGTGTTAACTGTTTTTAGATAAAGTTGTTACTGATCCAAATTCAAAACCTTAATGATAAACTTTAAGCCAATCAGGAGCCAAGTGATAAAGTGATTGTTGTGACATAAAGGGACATTCAATAATTCTTTGGTGCATGTGCGCTAATTAATATGATTGGCTGGATATTTTGCCATTGTACGCCATTACTGCTGTGGCAAGTTGTTGATGGACTAGTGCTAACCCAGTAGCTGATTGGGCACTAGTCCACCAACAACTTGCCACAGCGGCAACGTTGCACAATGGCAAAAGATCCAGCCAATCATAATAACTAGTGCACATTCACCAAAGAATTATTGAATGACCCTTTATGCCACAACAATCACTTTATCACTTGGCTCCTGATTGGCTTAAAGTTTATCATTAAGGTTTTGAATTTGGATCAGTAACAACTTTATCTAAAAACAGTTAAACTATAATTTTCTAATTCAAATTTAGCTGCTCACCAAATTGTTGTTAATATTTTCACAAGGGACTATGTTTAAGTGCTAAAAATAACCATGTTCTGGATCTAGATACACGACATAGTAAATATATGATTTTATAGAAATAAGCTGAACATAAAAGAATAAACCCAGCTATAAACAAAGAGAACATGAACAATTGAAATTCAAAATAAAGATAATATAAAATAAAATGTTTGGCAACAGGGGGTTTATTGGGACAGGGAGTGTGATGCCTAGGAGGCAGAATAACGCAGGAAGGAAGATGTAGAGGCAGTGCTGGCCTGGGGGGTCTGGAATTAGGTGGGTTGGGCTTGCAGGTTAGGGGTGTTGGTGGCAGGGGTGGAGGCAGAAGGATTTTGCGTGATAGCTGCCATGTAACGCTTGTTGTATTCCTTGTTGGTCATTGGCTGGATGGGCTGATAGGTGGAAGTGGCCCAAGGTGGAAGGCGCTTATCTTTACGTGATTGGTTGCCCATGTTCACATGTAAAACCATTTGTGCAAACAAGTCAGCCACCATCTGGCAGCCAAAGAGAAAATTGTGGTCAAGGACCCCAAGATAGAGGTTGTTGAAAGCCTGAGGGCGGCGCTCCTGTAATGTGGATCCATGTTGAAGAAGACAACATCAGCCAGATGGACGTCTGCATGGCTGGCAGGGTAGACTGAGGCCTGGTGCCCGCGTCCCTGGATGGCCTTGAGGGCGGTGGAGCTACCCTCCATCTGATGGCTCAAGAAAACCCGGTATTTGGAATTTGAGCCATCCCAGGAGTTGAGTAATCCACCAAGGATGTGGCTGTATGAGTAGCCATTGGTAAAATCTGGGTTTATCCAATAGTAGACAAAACCCTTGGCTGAAACAGCCAGAAATGCACCAATGAACGTCCCCTTCTTGACCTTCTTCCTTCCTTTTTGAGTGGCAGCTCTTCCTTGCTTGCCAAAATCATTGAAAGCTATTGATAGCTTGTAATAGGAGATGAACATGACATCATCTGACAGACTAGTCAAGCATTGGACCAGGGTTGATTTGATGGTGGTGTCATACGGGGAATCCTCAGCACCATCCTATTGAAAGCCGGCAAAATTGGTAAGAGCCCATATGGAAGCCACCTTCCCATACATCCAGAGCTGCACCATGCGCTCAGACACCCATATGATATGGTGCGCAAGCTATTTGCGGACCTGGGTTAAGGGAAGCTTGGGGTCTTGCTGGAGGAGGTCAAGAATTATTGGGTAGGCCTCGCTGATTTGAGACTTGGGGGCCTTCTTGGGCTTCTTGGCCGTCCCAATCAGATTCCCCTTATTAATTAAGTTATTGAATTCTTGCATTATTGTGGCTCGGGTGAATTGCAATTGGGTTGCAATCTGTTCCCAGGACAAACCCTGCAGGTTCAGTGCCACAATTTCTTGGAGAATTTGGGCAGTAATTATTCTGCGTTTTGGGCGCTGGGCTGGGAGAGCTGAAACCTGATTGGCTGTAGGGGGGCAGGTTGGCTGGCGGCAGGAAGTTGTTCCAAATCAAGGTTGCCATCCTGATTGGTTGGTTGGTGGGTAGCTTTTGTGGGGGTGGGTACAAGAGCAGGGGCAGAGCTAGACACTGTGTGACTACTGAACAAGTCAAAGCCATAGGGGTTGGTGGTCAGGTACAGGTCAGCTTCCTTGTTACCCGCTTCAAAGGCTTGGGTGTAAACAGGTGCCTCCACGTTCTGAGCCTTGCCTCCATTGAAGCTGGCTTGGCTGCTTATGCCGTTGAAGATGTTGCTGTTGAAAACCATATTAAACTAAAACCTAGGATAAAATCACTAAAAGTAGAAATTTTAAAATTTAATGATTTCTTTTTATTGTAATCTTGAGTCCATATTTGGAAGGTTCTCAAAACCATTCCATAAAAATCTGGAGCCATGAAAATGAATAAAATGCCTCTGTTCCTAAATTGGATAGCTGTTGATTGGCTGTTAAACTGTTATATTTCTATTTTAGGCTGCTCACACTACACATCTTGTGTGAGTTCATTTTGTTTTGTGCTTGTGTAATCTTACTTCTAGATTGCTCAAGTTTTGTTTTGTTTTATTTCTTCTGTTGGTGCCTCATATGAATCCTGATTGGATTATAAATTACTCTGGAACAACATCCATTTATTTCAATTATTGCGTCAGTTCATTTTGTTTGTGGTTTGAACTACACCGCTTGATGTTTGATATAACTTTGTATAATGGGCTAGTGAAATTTTGTTTTTTGTTTGACAGTCCATTTATTAACTGAAATTTTATAAATTAATTGAACCCTGAATCTTGTGCAACTTGGATTTTGTTTAAATCTGAAATCATTTTGTTTAAATCTGAAGTATTTTTGGTTGTTGCCATAGCTTTTAAAACTACTGTAACAAAAGATTTGAGGTTCAAAGCTAGCCTTGGGTTAGCCTTGGGGGAAAACTAAGGACACATACCTTAATTTTCTGGAATACAAGATGTGAAATTCCTTTGGCAAAAAGAAAAGGAAAAATCTTGAAGAATATTAAAGCCAAAGCAAATGTGGATAAACTTGTTTTTATTAGGAGAAATGATTCTACTTAAATAGTAGACAAGGGTCAATGATCACTCATTAGGTAGACAGAGTGGCAGGAGGGGTTGCGTTGGGATGAGGTATACCCTAATCAGTCACGGACAGGTATGATAATCCGGACTAGGTGGATATTGAACCAGACCCATTTGCGGAAGGCAAGGAATTTCTGAAATGAAAGCAAAACCAACTAAATCTTCACACATATCAATATTTGAAGGCCATATCAAAATGGCATTAATGGCACAATTTACAACATCTCCCCCCTCAAGATTGGACACAGGGAGTTGATATTTGCGGAGAAATTTAGATTGTACCTGAACAAAAGGACAGCTGGAGGACAATAGCTTCACGGTATACTTGAAACCCTTCTTGTAGGTGACTTCACAATGTCCAACCCAGAGGGAGTCTAGCTTATGCACACACCCCCAGTACAATTTTTATAATAGAGGACTAGGTCACCCACTTGGTACTCAGGGAGGGGGGCTCTGGAAGCATTAGAGGTAAAAGTTCCAGGGCTTTGACCTTGTAAGCAGTAAAATAGGCGGTAGCTTGGATGTCAATGATACGGTTAGTCAAGTCTTTGACATGAGCTTCAGGATTAGTAGAGGCGTCAACCTCCATCAACGGGGGTCCCAAGATTGAGAGGGTAGTGGCTTCTCGTCCATACAGCATGGCAAAGGGGGGCTGGTCAGTCACTCAGTGTCTACTGAGTCTATACACAAAGAGGGCAGCAGGGATGAGCATATCCCATTTAGCAGTGTCAGAGAGGGTAAGCTTCTGCATGATGGACACAAGGGTGGAGTTTGCTTGTTCCACAGTCCTGTTAGTGGATGGGTTATATGGTGTAGAGAAGGATTGATGTGTACCCATAGTTTCTACAATGGACATTATGAGGCAAGCATTAAAGTTGGTCCCATTGTCAGAAAGCAGGACTTGAGGGCAATCATGACAGGAGAAGATGTCTTGCAACAAGAAATTAGCTGTGGTCTTGGCGGTTATATCTTTGGTTGCTCTGGCTTTGACCCATTTGCTAAAGTGGTTGACAACTACCAAGATGAATTGACCCCCAGACCTAGAATACAGGAGAGGCCCAACCACATCAATACTCACAGTGTGGAAGGCATTCTTAGAGGTGACACACTTGAATTGATGCTGGGACAGGCAAGGACGTTGGAGCTGACAAGAATGACAGGAGGCAAGAACATCAGGGATCAGAAGGCACATGTTGTCCCAGTAGAAGTTCTTGCATAGCCAGTCATGAGTTTTGGCTATACCCCCATGCCCAGTGTCAATGTGAGCTTGGAGGATAATGACAACCCTCATGCTAGGACAGACATAGGGCAGGAAAGCGTTGTTGACTTTCTTAAAGAGTTGTATATCTCTAATCACAGTGTCCTTGGATAGAACTTTTAGGGCCAGACAAATGTCTTCTGGTTCAGTGGTCCAGGAGTCAGGGTACCCTATCAATTCATATAGGCAATCAGTGTCAGCAGGATGGATGGCTAGTATGGGCATTCTTGACAAACCATCAGCATTATGATGTTGAGCCCTAGGGTAATGTACTACGGTGAAATCATATCCTTGCAGGCATAAAACCCAATGGGCTAGTTGACCTTTGGGCTCTTTTAATTGCTGCAGCCACTGTTGTAACTCCAGCTATTGGGTGGTTGATAGCTATTAACACTTAACTTGAATACAACCTTATGTGTTACTAAAGATTAAGCTAAGATAAATCCTTCAGCCTAATGTGTATAATAAGTATAAGTTTATGTAAATCAATCTTTATTTAATCAATCAAGGAGAGAGTTATATAGTAAGAGAGGGGATTAATGAGAGTCACAGAACGCCAAGATCCTCTAGTTACTTAGCCCCATATTAAACTAATGATTGGATGATCATTAACTAATATGAACTTGGAATGCAACTTAGTTGATCATACAGACTAGTTATTTCCAGAGCAAGAGTACCATTGTCCTTTGGTTTACCAAGCTTAATAGATCAATGTGTGAGTATAGTGACAGCTAGTTTACAACCAATCACTTCACAACAGCCACTTTAGGGAGGAGTGGTTGGTAACTACTATAAAGTGAGTCCCATAAATATAGTGTCTGAACTGTTTCATGCATGCAAAACAGCTAGGCATTCATTTTATGTGACACTATAATTCTTCTTGTGTTTGTTGAGGACTTGCAAAGAGTAGGCTACAGGTTGGTATACACCTCCATCATTGAGTTGGGCAAAAATGGCACCCACAGCTACTCCGCTTGCATCAGTGTACAAGATAAACTCTTTATCATAATCAGGGTAGAATAGGATAGGAGCCTCTTTGAGCTTGGCTTTCAGCGTTTCAAAAGACTGTTGGTGGCTGTCAGTCCACTCAAAGGGCACATTGCAAAGGAGTTAGACAAGAGGTTTGCTTAATTCAGCAAAGTCAGGGATGAATTGTCAATAGTACCCCACCATACCAAGGAGCGCTTGGACCTCTTGTAGGCTTGTGGGGGGCTGCATCTTGTCAATGGCTTCCACCTTATTATTCATAGGGCGTATTCCAGTTTGGGTGACCTCATGGCCCAAGAATTCAAGTTGTTCCTTGAAAAAGGAGAATTTAGAGGGTTTGAGTTTCAGACCTGCCTCTCAAATTTTAAGGAAGACAGCTTTGAGGTGGTCTGAATGGTTGGTAAAGGTGGAGCTGAACACAGTAATATCATCAAGGTATACAAGGATGCAGGAGAGCTTCAAATCTTGTAGGATGGAGTCCATAGCCCGTTGAAATGTAGAAGGGGCATTGCAGAGTCCTTGGGGCATACAGGTGGGTTCAAAAAGGCCTTCTAAGGTGATAAGCACAGTCTTTTCTCTATCTTCAGGTGATAAGTCAACCTGCCAGTATCCTGAGGCAAGATCCATAGCAGAGAAAAACTTTGACCCCCCCTAATCTTCTAAGTGCATCATCAATTCTAGGCAGAGGATAAGAGCCCTTTTTGGTGAGCGAGTTCAGGCGGCAGTAATCCATCACAATGTGATGGCCTCCATCCTTCTTTTTGAGGATCAACAATGGGGAGGCCCAAGGGCTCTGAGAGAGAGCTAGTAGCCCAGCATCTAATAGTTGTTTGAGCTTCTTAGAAACCTGACCATCCTCTACTCTACTACGGCAGTAAGGCTTGGCACAAAAGGGCAGTGCATCACCAATATCAATCTGATGGATGACCCCCTTAGCCAGGCCATAGTCCGTAGATCCAGAGGCAAAGAAGTTGCTAAATTGATTGAGCAAGTCCAACAAAACTTTTTGTTGGATGGGAGACAATTGGGGGAAGTTGGCAGCAGTGAATAAGGAGAGAACTTGAGGATTGTCTTCAGGTAGATTGAAATCACTAAAAGTTCCAAAAGGGTAGAGGGAGGCCACTTGTTCTGCCCCCAGTATTTGACCATGCCCTATAACCTGGCCTCAGGTCACCTGCATAGGCAGGGCTGTCAGGTTGGCAAGCATTAATTGTACATGCTCTTTGTGGGTTCAATCTAGAATCCCAGGACACAGGCGGGGCTCTTTATGGCTTAGGGATTCAGGGGAGTAGAGTTCCAAGAACAACTTTTAAGGTAGTTTGTAAGAAATCTGATAATCAATCACCACCTGGGAGCCCAGAGGAATGATGATAGCCTCTGGGGCAAAAGAGGTATCCCTTCTTCCGCAGGGCAGGAAGAAGGAGGGGAACATATATTGGAGGAATGAGTCCTGTACTTGAGTGAGAAAATACCAGTGTGGTACTCAAGCACGCAAGTCTTAAGACGTTTTCCCGGGAGACATGGGGGTTCTTCAAAGATTAAAGGGATCTCATACCCTAGGAGTGATAGGTACCCATTCCTAAGGTTCACAATCTCGTTGTACTCTTGAAGGAACTGCATACCAACCAGGAGATTGTACCTTTGTTTTCAAGGATGACCACAGGGGATGCAATAAGAAGCTTCCCAAACCTCATGGGCAGGGCAGAGTAAGCACCAATGGCTCAAGTTTGTGCCATGCCAGCTGTATCATACAACTGAGTGTAGTTGAGGTCAGGGGTCAGATTAAGTTTCTTAATTAGTTTTGAAGATATTACCTTGACTGGAAAACTGTGTCCAAGATAGCCTTGATCTTAGCCTTTTGGATTGATACTTCCACGCGGGTTGTATCTTTCCCAAAGGGGGGGGCAAGACTGCAAGCACATCTTACGCAGCCTCTAGCTCCTTTTTCCATTTAGCTAACAAACACCTTATAAGCAGGAATCTCCTTATACAAAGTCTGCAAGAGGAGCAATACAGTCACATTCTGAAAAAGAGCTTCTGCTAGTTTAGCAGCCTCTTCAGAGGAAACTACCAAGACAGGGGACAATGTTCCTGAGCCAAGTAAGGACAAGCCACTACAGCCTTAGCTTCAGTTGCAGATGGGCGAGTTATGGTTTTCCCTGAACATAGCTTGTAAGGGACAGAGACTGTCTCCGGGACTGCCAGCACCAAGTAGCCATAACCATCAGACTCATCACAGTCATAGTCCTCAAGCTCAGAATCACTAGAGAGGTTATGAAACAAGTGAAGGATAGTTGGGCCAGCCAAGGGGAAGATTCTTTAACAGAAGGGGGATCAGGAGGAGACGGGGGAGATTAGTCAGCAGAGAGCGTCTCTGCCTCTAAGCTGTCCTCTCTTTTCCCGCCTGTTCCTTTGGATTGCAACCCTCTACCTGAGGGTTGGTACAGGTACGTGAGTGGTATCCTACTTGACCACAGTTATTGCATCCTTGTCTCTTAGACAGTGTCATGAATGACATTTCAATACTTGTATTGAAAATCCAAGAGTCAAACCCCAAATCCCTGAAAGTGGATCAAAACCTCCAGGACAGTCCAGGACCCGCCAATCCATTAAGTCACAGGCTTAAATTGTTAAATACCTCTGCAACCCGCCGGCCTACTACGGAGGATTCCCTTAATAGTTGCCAGTCTGCTGCCAAACTGGCGCCAATGAAGACCCATACCCACAAAGGAAATGTAACCTGGCTAACGTAGGTTGGGGAAGGACCTACTGCCAACCTGCAAGAGCCAATACTGGAGCTTTGGAATCAACGCTGGAAGCCCTGGAATCAAACCCTGATCCTCCAAAGACTACTCAAGTCACACAAAGTAGACAGGTACCCACCCACTTGCTAAATTGCATACCCAAGTTGACGAGTTACTCCAAGGCCTGCCAGTCTCCCAAGGACAATTCCCCAAATGATTGCCAGATTGATGCCAACCTTGAGCCACCAAAGACCCAAACCTATGCAGAGGTTGCAGTTTGCCTTAAGTAGGTTAAAACAAAACCTATTTTTAACTCTGCCAATGACCACCAGCAACTGCCAGCCTTCCGTCCAGAGAGGGTAGTACAATTGAACTACTCAGGTGACATAGTGAACAGTGGCAGCGGAACAAAGCATTGCCACTTCTATTTGCCAGAGCAGGCAAAACCTGGATCTGCCACTCTCAAGGCTCTAAGCCAAGATCCATGCCTCACCAGTGCCTTGTCTGCAAACCTGAACCCTGCAAAAACCAAAGAAGCAAAGTCCCATGGTATAAAAGCCCTGGCGGTACAGTGAAGACCCCATTGTCATTTTTGATAATAAAGTTTTATGAACCTTTGGTTCAAACAAATCTTACCCTATCTAGTCTTAGTGATCTTCCATCTTAATTCCAGTCAAGTAGACTACCAGGCCGCTGCCCCCTCCCAAAAATCTATCTGCCAAATTGCCCCAGGCATTATACCGTCCCTCGGGAGCCCCCTTTGGACCTGTGCACTTTACTGAATACCCCCAACCCAGCCTATTCAGAGTACAACTTGGAAACCATCCTCATTGCTGACCCCTTAGCCAGGACTATTGAAACTAAATACATAGGACACAAAGGAAAGTGGTACAAAAGGCCGCCAAGATTGTTCAAAGACAAGTACAATTATCTGCCAGCATACTTTGTTCCCATGACTCTGCCCTTAACCCCAAGACCAGACTGCCCCTTGGAATCCACTGCCGCTGCCAAGACCACCTCTAACCAACTGTTTGGAGTACTCTATATTACTTTGACAGGATTGGTGGATTCCATGGTTTCTAACTCCAGACCCTGGTCCTTACTTGGTCAATCTGTATCTTAAATTATCAAGTTAGCACCCATTCTATGGTGGGCCTTACCTGCCGGCTCAGTTGCGCCTCACCCTGAGCCACCCAATGCCTCCACCTATGACTGGCTTCCTGAAATTATGACAATCTTTTACAAACACGGTAACCTGGGCCCCAAGATGTTGTTAACACTTGGGGCAACTTGTATGCTCTTTTTTGTGATAATCACTTATTACACCCATAAGGCACTTACCTCCCTGATACTCTCATGGATGAAGAACCAACCCGCCAAAGAATTGAAAACCCTGCACCTGATGCAGAACCCTAGAACCTAGCCACATCACAAGTGCAAAATGTGATAGTGAACCAGACCACAACCAAGGTGAATATGCCCCAGATGGGAAAACTCACCTTAGAAGAAGCTTGCCATGCCAGTCCTCTGCCTCCACTTACAAACCAACGCCAATGCCTACCCCAGTGACACTGAGAAATTCTTGGGGGGTGGCTGCCATGCTATCAGGAGACACACTGGATTGGTTCAGGAAAGCCACCACTGAAGATGGGTCATTATTTGTTAGATTAATCTGTTTCCTATTAACTGTGCTACTTAACACTTTAAAATTTTGTTTTAATTTTCTTATCAATAAATTTAAATAATTATAACAATTTTATCAAAATAAATCTTATTTAATCCTTATAATATAAAAACCTATATTAAATTAATCATTTTCTACTTACAGCAAAATTAAACTGTATTAAAAGCTAGTAACA
>QTSX02003918.1:0-42304 GCA_014839935.2 Entomophthora muscae | reverse complement strand
GTCTTGAATTCTTAGGTCATGAGGTCACTCAAACTGGGATCCTCCCCATTTTAACAAGGTGGAAGCCATTGACAAGATGCTACCTCCCACTAATCTTTGAGAGGTTCAAGTATTCCTTGGTATGATGGGCTACTACCAACAGTTCATACCTGAATTTGCTGAACTGAGTGAACCCCTTGTCCAACTGCTTTGCAACATCCCCTTTTAATGGACTGAAAGCCAACAGCAGTCTTTTGAAGCGTTGAAGGCCAAGCTCAAAGAGGCTCCTATCTTAGTCTATCCTGATTATGATAAAGGGTTCATCTTGTATACTGACGCTAGTGGAGTAGCTGTGGGTGCCATCCTTGCCCAACTTGACAATAAAGGCATGGATTGACCTGTAGCCTACTTTTCAAGGGTCCTAAATAAGCACAAGAAGAACTACAGTGTCACTGAGAAGGAATGTTTGGCGGTGCTGCATGCAATGAAACAGTTTTGGCACTACATTTATGGGACCCACTTCACAGTGGTCACAGATCACTCCTCCCTCAAATGGATGCAGCAGCTAAAGGAACCTGAAGGTCAACTAGCGCATTAGGCTCTGCGTCTACAAGGGTATGATTTAACTGTGATACACTGTCCTGGGGCCCAACATCAGAATGCTGATGGCCTGTCAAGAATGCCAATCCTAGCTATTCATCCTGCTGACGCTGATTGTCTATACGAGTTAATAGGGTATCCTGACTCTCAGACCACTGAGCCAGAAGACATTTGCTTGGCACTACAGACCCTATCCAAGGACATTATAATTTGTGATAGGCAGCTCTTCAAAAAGATTAACAATGACTACCTACCCTATGTTTGCCCTAGTGTGAGGATAGCCATTATCCTCCAAGCACATATTAACACTGGCCATGGAGGCATAGTCAAGACTCATGACTGGTTGTGCAAAAACTTCTACTGGGAGAACATGTGCCTTATAATCCCTGATGTTCTCACCTCCTGTCATTCCTGTCAGCTCCAAAACCCTCATCCTTCCAAACACCAGTTCAAACTCATCCCTCCAAAGCATGCCTTCCACACAGTTAGTATTGATGCTGTTGGGCCTTTCCGTTGGTCTAGGTCAGGATTTCAGTTTATCTTGGTTGCTGTAGACCACTTTAGCAAGTGGATTGAAGCCAGAGCAACAAAAGATATAACTTTTAAGACCACAGCTGTTTTCTTGCTGCAAGACATTTTCTATCAACATGGCTGCCCTCAAGTCCTGCTTTCTGACAATGGTACCAACTTTAATGCTCACCTCATCACTTCTATTGTCAAAGCTATGGGAACTCACCAATTGTTCTCTGCGCCATATAACTCCTCAACCAATGGAACTGTTGAACAAGCAAACTTCACCCTGGTGTCCATAATGAGGAAACTCATGCTCTCTGACGCTGCCAATTAGGATGTGTTTCTCCCTGCTGCCCTCTTTGCTTACCAACTCAGTAGACATTGAATGACTGGCCAGTCCCCTTTTGCCATGCTGTATGAATGTGAGGCTGCTACCCCCTCAATCTCTGGACCCCCTTGATCAAATTTGATGTGTCTGCAAATTCTGAGGCCCATGTTAAAGAATTAACCAATTGTATCATCAACATCCAAGCAACAGCTTATTCCACTGCTTATAAGGTCAAGGCTTTGGAGCTCTCCCTGTCCATACTGCTAGAGCTCACCTCCCTGAGTATCAAGTAGTTGATCTAATTCTCTACTACCAGAATTGTATGGGTGGTAGAGCCCATAAGCTGGATTCTCTCTGGATTGGGCCCTGTGAGGTCACCTTAAAGAAGGGTGTTGAGTATACCGTGAAGCTACTGTCTTCTGGACATCCTTTTGCCCGTGTTCACTCCAAATTTCTCTGCAAATATCAACTCCCTGTGTTCAATCTTGAGGGGGGAGATGTCGTAAATTGCGCAATTAATGCTATTTCAATATGGCCTTCAAATGTTGATAGCTGCAAAGATTTGGCTGGGTTTGCTTTTGAGTTCAGAAATTTCTTGCCTTCTGCAAATGGGTCTGGTTCAATATCCACCCATTCCAGATTATTGTACCTGTCTGTGATTGATCCTGGTATGATCTCATCCCAACGTGACCCCCTCAGCCACTCTGTCTTCCTAATGAGTGATCACTGTTTCTTGTCTACTATTTAAGTAGAATAATTTCTCCTAATAAAGACAAGTTTATCCACATTTGTGTTGCTTTTATAATCTTCAAGCTTTTTCCTGTCCTTTCTGCTAAAAGGACTTTTACATCTTGTTTTCCAGGAAATTAAGATATGTGACCTTAATTTTGCCCTGAAGGCTAACCCAAGGCTAGCTTCAAACCTCAAATCTTTTGTTATAAAGATTTCCTGACGTGTCTTCCTGGATGTCGTCCCCAGGAGCCAAACACAACACTCTTCATAAATAACTGGTGGTTTGGTGGGCTCCACTTCAGTAAGAGATTTTTTTAGGCTTAAAGATATTCTCTACACATTCCACTTGAGATTCTTCTGCAAGATATTGAGCTTTGCTAACTTGATTGACTTCACAAGCCAAAGAGTCAGGATTTTTAGCCTTGTTCAATAATTCAGCAATAGGAGTATTGGTTGACTCAGGGCTATTTCTGGAATCATTAGAGTTTTAATAGGTATACAAGTAGCATTCCTGAGGTTTGCTAGTGATTACTAAACCATTGAAGGGGCTGGTTTTGGTAAAACCTTATGGGTAGTGAAGTTTTTGCTTTATCAATCTTTGGAGGTACTAATAGGAGTAACTGAAGCTAAGGTAGGGTATAATAGTATCAAATGAATTTTGACACAAGCTGTTGAGCAGATATTTGATCTTCTGCTCTTCAGTATAACCAACAGTAAAGGTTTCCTCTTTATCCAAGAAGGCAAGTATATCTTCACCAAAGTAGAAGTAAGAAAGAGAGCTATTTCCTCCAATGCTGAAACAGGACCATGGTGGGGATGTACTGCAGGTTTGGTGTATCCAGTATGATACATATTGGAGTGAGCACCAATGTCATATATTTGGCCTTTGACGTCTTGGAGATTAACATCTATAGTGCTAGCTTTGCAGAGTATGGTTTCAGGCCTATACACTAATTAATACAAGTCTTAAAGACTCTTAAGTCTTTACCTTTTAAATCTAAGGTAACAACTAATTAGAATGTAAAAGCAAGTAGATAATGTGTAAAAGTGTCTTTTATAGGGAGAAAAAAGGGAAGTTTATATACTGGAAAGGCTGTACAATAGCTACAAGAGTGTTATTAACACCTGCACCATTGTCTGAAATATTACAACATCTTCTGATGTTCACCAGGATCTTGCATCCACATTCTTTTCATCTAGGGAAGATCTGGACAATCTGGCAGGGAATAGTGGGTACATGTTACCCCAGAGTGGCTGCAGCTTGCAGCTACTAATTATGGAATCTGTTTGCAGTTCCCAAACTCAATCCATTTGGATGTTAAAGGCTGGCCAAATAATTGTAACATCCAATTTACAATCAGGGATGCAGATCTGTTGGATCTGACAGATTTGGATGCAAACCAAATTAGCCTTGACTATCAGGATTAATTCCACTGATAGCCTTGACCATTTTACCCATGCAGTCTAATTTACAAAAATGATATTATAATTGGCCTGGACTGGATGAGAAAGACCAAACCTCATATCAACTGGGATAACGCTACCCTCACCATACAACAAGGAGAGGGTCATCACAATGTATACCTAACCCATCTTGAAACACTTATGAGAGACCACATATTCATGAAAATTATGGAAACAGAAGAGGAAAAGGATCATAGAAAAATCAATTTGAACAACTGCACATAGGAGATTATTCACTTTAAAAGTACAGAAACCACACATGAAAGAGACTTAATATGAGCACAGCTAGTCATTGAATCCCTTCAGTTTTCCAAGAAACTTTACCAGTGCTACTTTCCAATTGAAGCATCTAGCATAAAATTTACCTTAAAGAAAGTGTTCTAAAAGCACAACCTATCTACCACCTAACACCAAAAGAAGACAACACTCTAAATGTCACGGTAAGTTCCATAATCCAGGAATTATTTGGCTGAGTAGGAAAGCTCAGAAAGCCATGAAACCTTTAACAAAACTGATTGATTTAACAGACTTGAATAAACATTTGATCACAAATGGGTTACAGCTTCTCCAGTTTTCTGGTCAAATCTGACCCCCCCGTAAGTTGATGTTGATAAATTGACGTAATTTAAGGGTCACCAGATATAAACTTATTTATCAGCATGGTCATCAGAAATTAATCACCCAAGGGTTCTTTGCAACCTGGAACAGATACTCACTTGACAATATGTAAGGAATAGGAGCTCAGGATTTATGCAGTATTGCTTAGTCAATTTTTGATATATATATTGAATAATTTTCACTGTTTTCACTCTTAAGATTTGAGTCCTCCCAAAAATTTAATCAATAAAAATTATATATCCCTTGGTCTAACTTACATTTTAAAAAATGCATCATGTAGTTGTATTGTTGCACTACATGCTCTACAATATGATTCTCAGCCAATTCATTACTGGAAGATGGGGCCCTAAAGTTGGAACTTTGTTGTTGGCACCACCTAATGTTAATTTCATGTCTGCCAATCTTGGAGTTGTACCCCTGTCTTTTAAACTGAAAATTTTGCTGCATCTCAATGTCTTGAATTTTATTCAGAAGACACTCTGATGCTTTCAAAGGCTATTTATCTTGAGCTACTTTGGTTAGGATTAATTGTTTTACTTAATCCTAGTATCTCCATTGGAAATTTTACAAAACAGTATCTCAAGCCACATTGGTGTTTAATAATTAACTCTATGTGAATTTGGCTGGTAATTCCCCACCACTTAGAAACGGTTTCTTACTATCCCGCAATTTCTGTCACAATAAAGGCCTACCTGGACAAAGCACTGGAAAAATGACTCATGACCTTCTAAATCTCCTTTTGAACGGCTGTCTTTTTTGTAGAAAAGAAATATGGAGGACTCCACATAGTCACAGACTACAGGGCACTCAATGAGGTCACAATTAGGAACATGTATCCCCTGCCCCTGATTAATGACCTTTTTTAAGCCTTGGGGGGTCCCAAGTCTCCACAAGAATTGACTTGACATTTGGTTAGCACCAAATTTGCATTAAACCAGAGGAAATACCCAAAACAGCTTTCAGAACTAAATATGCTCTTTTGAATTCGGGGTCCTTAGCTTTGGAGTGACAAATGCCCCAAGCACCTTTGTAACCTTTATGAATTAAGTCTTCAAGGAACACATTAGAAAAAGGGCTATCATCTACCTGGACAATGTAATCATATATAGCCCAACTGTAGAGCAACACTGGAAAGACATCTGCCTGGTCCTCTGCACCCTCAAAGATAACCAACTTATAGACAAACCTTGAAATGTGACTTTTTCTTGTCAAAAACTCCCATTCTTAGGACACATTATCAGTAAGGTCAAAATAAAACCAGATCTAGAAAAGATACAAGCCATTTCTGATATACCAGCAGTGCAAAATAAGAGTGAGCTTTGTACATTCATAGAACTGATAGCCTATGTCAGAAGACTTATCCCTGACTTGGGTGCCTTGACTGCTCCTCTATCTCCAATCACAGGCAAGACAACCAGATTTGTATGGAAACTGTTAATAGACCAGCATTTCCAGCAATTAAAAGAGCGCATGATCACCGCCCCTATCTTACAGTACCTAAGCCACAAAGGAGTATAAGAGTTAGAAACTGACACATCTAATTATACAATAGGAAGAGTAATACAAAATTCAAACTTCATTAAAGAACTTCCTCCCTGTAGCATATGAATCAAGAAAGCTGTCTGATGGTGGGTAAAGACATCCAATACATGACAAAAAACTGGTAGCTATTGTACACTGTTTAATGAAGTGGCAATGCTACCTGAAAGGTGCACAAATATTCAAAATTATAACCAAGAACAATTCACTGATATTCTTTAAGAATCAACAATACCTATCAAGAAGAAAAGCTGAATGTATAAGCCTTATATAAAGGTACCCCATGATAATTGCAAATAAACCAGACAAAGAAATGCTTACTGCAGATGCCCTTTCAAGGCTATACTGTAAACATAACCTATGCACTGATGGAGACCCTGATTAACCCATATTAATCATGGGGAATCTCCAAGAGGGGTTCCCATCTGTTACACTAATGAGCATCTAAAAGAAAGTCCTCAAGAAAAAACATCTGTTTAAAAACGTATATGGCACTCTACACCGCATTCTTCCAAGTGGTGATACTGTACCCTACGTCCCGCCAACACAAAAGATTGATATAATTCTTTCCTATAAAAGAGATCTGGGGCACACCTGTAAAAGGAACTTGCATGAATACTTAAAGACATGCTACTGGTGGCCCAACATGTTGGACAATATCAAGAAAGTACTGGAGCAATGTGAAGTCTGTGAAAAGTACGCCCACTCCAAGGCACCTCCCAAGTCAGTAATACTGGTGTCAATCACACAACCTTTTAAATTGTGGTTACTGGATATTGTTGGACTAATGACTGGAAATAAAAAAGGCAAAAATTACATTATAGCAGCTATTGACTATGCAACCAGGTGGACTGTAACAAAAGCTACAAAAGAACACAAAGGCAATGATGTGAGACAATTTTTTGGCAAAAGAGATCATAGCTAAGTTCTGGAAACCTGACCCCCTGATCACAGATAGAGGAAAGGAAAGATAAAACCATTGACACCAATATCTATCTGGCCAAGAATGGAATAAAACACATTATAGCCAGTTCCTATCACCTGTAAGTAAATGAAAGAGTAGAAAGACTAAAAGGCTCCCTAGTAGAAGCCCTCAGTAATTTATCTGCCAACAATCTAAAAGCCTGGGTCAACATGCTACCAACAACACTTATGGTTTTCAGAACAAAAGTTAACCGCAATACACGCAAAAGCCCAAATGAACTTGTCTACGGGAATAAGCCCTCCATTGTTAGCAATACCTCAGGACCAAATTTACCTCTACCTAAGAAGGTACCAGACAACAGCAATCCTGACATACAGTGCTCCAGGAAGGACCAAGAGGACAAGGAAAAGAAAGTAGTGGAAAGAGAAGCAATTCCACTACAACAGGAGCACTTTCAAGCTGGGGACAAGATCTAGGTTGTTAACCACAACATGCACAAGTTGGAACCAGGATTACAAGGACCAGGAATTTTCATGGAAGTCAAGCCCAACAATACCTACCTCATCAAAGGTATTTGCGCTCAAACAGAACCCAAACATATGCACCATGACCGCCTCTGTCTATATAAGGCAAGAACAGCATAACATAATTCCTGGCTCCCTTTACCCAAAGCAAAACTGGATCAATACCAAGCCTGAATCCTCAACACTATCAAGAAAATTCCTAAGTTTCAACCTTCTAACACCCCAGGGGGAGATGTTGCAACATCTACAACTACTCCCTCTTAGGAAACTAATTCTCTGAGTGACTTACCAAATGATTCCCAAACTAATCATTAAGTTGGTGGCACTGTTATCATTCAGCCATTTATTATGGGGATCAAAAATTTTGAGTCCTAAGTGGAACACAACTTGGACAAGCCTTATGACTTAAGAGTATCAATCACTTGACAAAGCCCCATGACTACCATGATGTACATGGACAATATGTGGCTTCCAATGATACTATATATATTCATATATAAATATCTAATAAAGTATCATTCTCTTCTTAATTTTCCCCTTTGTTTTGTTATATACTTCACAGAAGTATATACTTGACACAAATAATGATATTAGTGGAGTAAACTGGCAAAAATATTACAAATCATTAAAAAAGCTTTCATAAAATTTAAAGTAGCTAGATGTTTTTCAGACAATTCTGATAAAATGATATCAAAAAGGATAGATCTAGATGCTCTAGATGCTCAGATATATAGTAGATGCTGGAAGCAGGCTTACATCAAAATCAAGGCATATACTTAGTTTGATTTATTTAAATCACTCTCAAAACACATAAAACTAAAAACAACATATCTCTGTGAATACTAAGTCAATTTTAAGCTCCAATAGCTTATTTTAAAGCTACAGATCAGCTCTATATTTTAACTTAATTTTAAAAATTAATTCTAAAATTTTAAAACTGTTTTTCTAGCTTTGCTAAACTTAGTTTTAACCTCCCATTTATTTAGATTTATATTTTATTTTTTGTTTATACTTGGAATATATAACTTATATTTTAAATAGATATACTTAAAATTGCCTTTTAAGAAAGAATTTAAAATTTAATTAAATTCAACATATGATAAGTAGCCCCAGTCTAGAAATACAATGAACTATATTGAATTAAATATTATATTTAATTTTATAACTGTCCTTGGATGTAGCAACCATCTAGTGAATTATAAAAGCTGTTCTGGGTGTCTAAATATGGCATAAAATCAGGGGGAAATGTGTAGAAATCAATTTGTTTATTCTAAAAAGGGCTTTATAAAAGCAAAAAATGACTAATTAAGAAATGAAAAATCTATAAATGGGCAACTGGGTGGTGTATATTATAATTAAATAACCATATTCAGATAAAAAGACAAATTCAAAATAGGGTTGTAAATTAATTTGGCCTCTTTATTATTTTATTTTGTATTAAAATTGTAGGGACACAAAAACAGAGTGGCAACACTGCCAGTGTGTGCTGTAGTCAGGGACATCTTGCAGGTCAAAAATTGTGTTAGTGCAACACAAGTGCCAAATCAGGAAGGAGACAAGAGAGTAATGAATACTGTTGAAGACACACAGACCAACAACCAGTTTAAGCTGCACAGGTTGAGAGGACATATATATTGAATACAAGGGTGCCCAAACTATCCAGAAAGGCTACCAGAGTTTTAGCATCTAAAATAGCTAACAAAAAGAAAGTTAAGCTCACTTCTTTGGTACTGTAAATTCAGAACCTAAACATAAAAATGTGGGATTGTCAAATCCTTGGTCCAAATTTCAAATCACTTTTGTGGGATGGCCTTTTTAATTAAATTGAATTTTTTGTATTTTTATTAGAATTTTTAAAAATGCGGGAACTCATAGACACTTTGCAAATTTCAAATCAAACTGCATATTCTTAATGGATAAAATGACTTAACTGGAATCAGATTTGAAGTGTACAAATCCATCAACCATTTTCATTAAGTTTACTATGTTTTTTGGAATTGCAGGATTGTTAAATTCATGGACCAAATGATAAATCACTTTTGAATGCCACTAGTAAACTCAGATATTAATTGCAGGAACTGGAATTCAAATTGAATGTACAGTAAGAAACTAGGGAAAATCAGTCCAAATCAAGAAGCTTCACTCTGCATAAAATCAAATGAAAAATTCAATCCTGATAGCCATGTTTAGACATGAAATTAAGTGAAATGTAAAATTGTCTAAACTGGAAATGATGTAATAAAATACACTTCAAAACACTTATATAGAAACCACAAGCCTATATAAGGATATATGAGCTATCCTCCTGATGACGCAGAATTTTTTTAAAAGTTTTTGGCCCCTGGCGTAGTGTCGTGTTTGGCTCCTGGGGACAACATCCAGGAGGACACGGCAGGAAATCTTTATGAAAAAAAAGATATGAGGCTTGAAGCTAGCCTTGGGTTAGCCTTCAGGGCAAAATTAAGGGCATGTACCTTAATTTCCTAGAATACAAAATGTGAAAGTCCTTTTGGCAAAAAGGAAAGGAAAAGGCTTGAAGAATACTAAAGCCAACAAAAATGTGGATAAACTTGTCTTTATTAGGAGTAACAATTCTATTTAAATAGTAGACAAGGGCCAATTATCACTCATTAGGTAGACAGAGTGGCAGAAGGGGTCACATTGGGATGAGGTCATACCAGTATCAGTCAAGGACAGGTATGATATTCTGGATTGGGTGGATATTGAGCCAGACCCATTTGCAGAAGGCAAGGAATTCCTGAAATTGAAAGAAAAACCAACTAATCTTCAGGCAATAGTGGTAAGTTCAACTCCCTGGTGATTGACTCCCTGGTAGTTGACACTATAGTAAACTGAGAATTTAGTTTTTCCCCTGATTGACAACTGAAAATTGACACTTTTTTAATTAACAGATCTTGATGTACTGAAAACTCTTAATATAAAAATTAAGCCTTACAGCTATGGTATACTAAAGTGATTCCAGAGAGCTCAAAAACGCAATAAAAAGTGTACCTTGACCAATGAGAATAAGGAGAAATAAGCAACTATTTCTCATTTTACTATGTAATTTACACTCTTCATAAAAATATTTTTGATTACTGTAGAAATTAAAATTCCAACAAGACAAAAATAAACACAAACACAAACATAACAAATAAAGTTATGCAAAATATGAAGAAATATAAATATTTATTTGATATAGTTTATATAAGTATAAATATGAATTTCTTTTGTTTTATTAGATAATTAACAGAAATTAAGATATTTCATTCACTTTCAACTATAACTATTCATCTCAAACTTACCATGTATACATAAAATACTCAGTCCTATCTAATTAAATCAAAAAATAGAAAAATTAAAACTAAAAACTAATTGATCAAAACTAAAAAGTAAAAATCAAAACCATAGAAGAAAAACAGCAAGTTTATCCCTCCCCATTCTTCCCCTTCTTCATTTTGGCCCCTTCTAGGAGGGAAGTTGTGATGAGCTC
This sequence comes from Entomophthora muscae, assembly GCA_014839935.2. Lineage (NCBI taxonomy): Eukaryota > Fungi > Entomophthoromycota > Entomophthoromycetes > Entomophthorales > Entomophthoraceae > Entomophthora > Entomophthora muscae. The sequence continues at coordinate 31,589 of QTSX02003918.1, read as the reverse complement.
AAGCTGCTGCTTGATCTCTGTGGACTTGTATTTATACTTGGCCACATTTTGAATGGCCTTGGTGAATAGGGTGGAACAGGTTGTTGGCTTGGTGGGGAGGACACAGTTTGCCAAGTCACACAGCTTGGAGATGGTTTTCTCCTGCTTGTGCTGCAGAAGGGAGAAAAACTTATTGAATTTTGAGTGGAGCCCAAAGTTTGCTCTGAGGTGTTTGTGATAAGCCTCTAGCACTGAGGTGGTCTTGAGCTCACCACTCACTGCCGCCCAGTATACATTCCAGCTGGCCTTGGCACAGGCCTTACCTCTGCGTGACAACCTTCTCAATCCACTGGGGCTCAAAGTACTCAAGGAAAGGCTTAAAATCTGAGTGCTTAACTATTTAAGGATCCTTTGAGAGAACCTTGAACCCCTGCGCAGTGTGCTCTGGCTTTAAAAAGCCAAGGCACTAAATTGTGCCAGCACAAATTTGCAGGTGTCCAAAGTATCCCTCCAGCTCAACCTACTTAGCTCAGAATGGGCCTGCACATTCTGAGCAACTGATTGGTAGTAGTGGAAGTGGCAATCTTTACCTCCCTGCTGAACATCTGCTCAAATTTATTTAACTGAGCAGGCTTGAAGTCCATAATGCACATTGCAGACTCAAGAGCTCTCAGCCTTACCTTTTCCTCCAAGTCCAGGGTGGCCTGGTCTTTTTCAGAGGCAGGAAGGTTGGCTCAGGTGTAGGGGGGTCTTCTTGGCATTGTTGTTGTCAGGAAAGAGGTAAAGTGCTTGGCAGAGGATGCTAAAAGCACAGGTGTAAATAGCCTTGGTGGCCCCAGGAAGAAGAAAGAACACAAGTGGAATCACCCGGATCTCAATCTGGGCATGGATCATCCAGAGCTGCTTGAACATCTGGGGGAAAATTGCAAAGGTATCATTAACTAGCCAGGATGAAGCCCTTTTAATCTCCATCAAATTCTGCTGAGTTGAGTAGCAGATTATGCAGTCTTTGGCGGCAGGCCTGTTGTCATGGAGGAGGAAGCGCTCCCCGCTTGGAAGCTGCTTGAGCTTGTGGGTGAGTGTAAACTCCAAGAGGACGTCCAAAACCTTGGGGGGAGGGGATTGGCGGTGATACACTTATTGCTTATGAACTTAAACAACTGCTCTTGAGATGGCATCAACTTGAGATTGTTGGGTTTTAAGTGCTGCAGGGCTTTAATAGCAAGATCAGATGCTTGGAGGTGAGAGTATGTTGGGATCACCTGGACCAGGTACCATTTTAACATCTTGGTTTTAAGATGATTGGGGGCTCACAAGAGTTCTCCCCCTTCTCTGCAGTTACTTGCTCTCATCCCTCAGTGTTTAGCCGGGGCCTCAAAGTCTTATCCTCACAGACAAAGTGCTTGCTGTTGGTTTGGCGCTTTTGATTGTTACAATTAAAAATGTAGTTATCAGCTACGTAGCCTTGGCCGCCCTTTACAGACATAATTGAGGGAAAACAGGGGAAGCACTTAAGGACTTTAAACTCTTTATCCACATTACAGATATTGTGAATGGCCAGTGAATCTCAAGCCACATGACAAGAAGCTTTGAACTTCTTGGAGTACTCCTCTGGCTCATCTTGGGGATCAGATGAGGGAGGGGGGATGAGCCATCAGGAGAGGGAGGGGATGAGTTCTTTAAGGCCTTCTTGGATGCCTCCTTTTTCTTACCAGAAGAAGAAGTGGGCTCCTTGGCAGCATTTGACTTCTTGGTACGGAGCTCCTTGGTGGGCTCGGAGTTGGCCTCTGAGTGGTAAAATGAGTGGTCAGTAAGATCACCATCAGATTTATTGGGGGAGGAATTTTTGGGGGAAAGTGAAGAGGATGTGGAAGATAAGGGTGGAGGGGGGGAGAAGTAGGAGGAGATGGGGTGGTAGACTTTGCCTTTGCAGGCTTCTTGGCACGCTTAGGAGTGGAGGCAGTTTCTTTGGAGCCCTTGGTGGCTTGACGCTTGGCGCTTGGGCTGTTGGCTGTTCTTGTTTGATATTGTCTAACAAAAAGTTTAGTTTTGTAAATAAAATAGTGTGAAAGATATGAAATACAGAGGTAAAGCAAAGTAAAAGTTTAATGAAAAGTATACAAATTAAGTTTTATTTATCAAGAAAAAAACATAAAAAAGTAAATATAAGCAAAATAGAAACTCAAAGTGTAGATATAAAGGTTAAAACATAAAAATAAGTGAATTTATTATGAAACATCAAAGATGTTAGGTTCAGCATAACATCTTAGTGTTAAATCAATGTAAAAGTACAATTAAGAATCAAAAAATATATAAAAAATATATGGAGAGCAGCAGAAAAAGTAGTAGATTATAATAGCAAAAAATAAAAAAATTATTATGTGGAATTTTTTTATTGGGAGTTGAAAATCAATACATAGTAAAGTGTCAAGTTTGGCACTGTCAATCAGCTGGGAAAAGCTGAATTCTCACTGTTGAGTATGCCAGAGTTGAGCAGAAACATCAAATTTACTATGTTTTTTACATATAAAACGTGCTTAAATTTAAAACAGATTTGAAAGTTACCCCAAAAGCAAGGAATTTTCATATGCTCAAAAATTAAAAAAAAACATAAATTAAAAAAGTAAATGATTAGGAAGGTGTTTATTAGTGTTTGATTTATGCTGTGAGAGCTGGGAGTGACTTATTTACCATAGTGTTGGTTAAAATGTTAAGCTCTCTGTACTAATCCCCAAGTTAAAGTGTCAAGTAGGTGAGTGTCAAGTGGCACTCATAGTGCGTCACATATTAATTTAGCCTTAATTCTGAGCCTTTGATTAGTTAAATACAAAACCAATTAGTGTCAAGTGGATAGAGTCAAAGAAAGAAGTTGTCAAGTTTCAGTTTTTTATAAATTACATATGAAATCTCTTAATAAATTGGGCTTAATTTATGTGGCATCACTTAATCCAAAAACCTGGGAATGACATAATGTAAAACAAGTGGGGTATTTGATTAATGTCTATGCCATTAAATCCAGTATAGTGGTGCTTGGGAGCCTAATCAACAACTATGGACACTAATAATAAAAATAAATAGTAAATAATAAAATTTATATAAGCGCATATGTGTTTTATTAATAAAATTAAAATTTGGCTTAAAAAGTGTTGACCTGTTCACTTTTTGCTTTAGAGTGTTTTAACAGGTTTTTTCTTTTCTATTAGTAAATTTACTTGTAAATTGCCCCTTAAATTGGTATTTTAGCTAACCAAATTATTAAACATGGTCAAGTTCAAGTAAATCCAACCTTGTTTTTTTGGTTTTCAAACCCCTAAATTACTAGTAAAAATTAGCTTAAAATTGGTTAAGCCAAAAATAATCATAGATTCACATATGTGGCACTCAACTCCCTGGTACTTTACAAAGTGTCAAGTACCAGGGAGTCAATCATCAGGGAGTCAAACTTACCACAGTTGCCAATCTTCACACATGTCAATATTTGAAAGCTGTATTAAAATGGCATTAATGGTGCAATTTACAACATCTCCCTCCTCAAGATTGGACACAGGGAGTTGATATTTGCAGAGGAATTTAGAGTGTACCCAGGAAAAAGGACAACAGAGGACAGTAGCTTCACAGTATACTCAACACCCTTCTTGTAGGTGACTTCACAAGGTCCAACCCAGATGGAGTCTAGCTTATGAGCATGCCCCCCAGTACAATTTTGATAATAGAGGACTAGGTCTACCACTTGGTACTAAGGGAGGGGGGCTCTGGAAGCATTAGAGGGCAAGAGTTCCAGGGTTTTGACCTTATAAGCAGTATAATAGGCGGTAGACTGGATGTCAATGATACGGTTAGTCAGGTCTTTGACATGAGTTTTGGGATTAGTAGAGGCGCCAACCTCTATCAACAGGGGTCCCAAGATTGAGGGGTTAGTGGCTTCTTGTCCATACAGCATGGCAAAGGGGGACTGTCCAGTCACTCAGTGTCTGCTGAGTCTATACACAAAGAGGGCAGCAGGGAGGAACATATCCCAGTTAGCAGCATCAGAGAGATTAAGTTTCCTCATGATGGACACAAGTTTGGAGTTTTCTTGTTCCACAGTCCCGTTGATTGAGGGTCTATATGGTAAAAAGAAGGATTGAAGTGTACCCATAGCTTTTACAATGGAGTTATGAGGCAAGCATTAAGGTTGGTACCATTGTCAGAAAGCAGGTTTTGAGGGCAACCATGACAGTAGAAGATATCTTGGAATAAGAAATTAGCAGTGGTCTTGGCAGTTATATCCTTGGTTGCTCTGGCTTCAAACCATTTGCTAAAGTGGTCTACGGCTACCAAGATGAATTAACACCCATACCTAGAACGCAGGAGAGAGCCAACTGTGTCAATAATCACAGTGTGGAAGGCATGCTTAGGGGGGATGAGCTTGAAATGATGTTGTGAAGGTTGGGGGAGTTGGAGCTGACAAGAATGAAAGGAGGCAAGGACGTCAGGAATTAGGAGGTACATATTTTCCAAATAGAAGTTTTTGCACAACCAGTCATAAGTCTTTGCTATGCCCCTGTGTACCGTGTCAATGTGGGCTTTGAGGATGATGGCAACCCTCATGCTAGGACAGACGTAGGGCAGAAAAGTGTTGCTGACTTTCTTGAAGAGTTGTCTATCTCAAATCACAGTATTTTTTGATATACTTCAGGGCCAGAAAAATGTCTTCTGGTTAAGTTGTCTAGGAGTCAGGGTACCCTATAAACTTGTATAGGCAATTGGTGTCAGCAGGATGGATGGCTAGTATATGTATCCTCAAAAAACCATCAGTATTCTGATGTTGCGCACCAGGGTAATGTACTATAGTGAAATTGTATCCTTGCAGGTGTAAGGCCCAACGGGCTAGTCAACCTTTGGGTTCCTTTAATTGCTGCAGCCACTTAAGGGATGAGTGGTATGTAACTACTGTGAAGTGAGTCCCGTAAATGTAGCATCTGAACTGTTTTACTGAATGCAGAGCAGCTAGAAATTCCTTTTCTGTGACGCTATAGTTCCTCTCATGTTTGTTGAGGACTCATGAAGAATAGGCCACAGGTTGATCTACGCCTTCATTGTCAAGATGGGCTAAGATGGCACCCACAGCTACTCCGCTTGAATCAGTGTACAAGATAAACTCTTTATCATAAACAGGGTAGACTAAGATAGGAGCCTCTTTGAGCTTGGCCTTCAGCGCTTCAAAAGACTGCTGTTGGCTGTCAGTCCACTCAAAAAGTGCATTGCAAAGGAGTTGGACAAGAGGTTCACTTAATTCAGCAAAATCAGGGATGAATTGTCAATAGTACCCTATCATACCAAGAAACACTTGGACCTCTTGTAGGCTGGTGGGGGCTTCATCTTGTCAATGGCTTCCACCTTGTTAAAATGGGGAGGATCCCAGTTTGAGTGACCTCATGACCTAAGAATCCAAGACGTTCCTTAAAGAAGGAGCACTTGGAGGGTTTGAGTTTCAAGCCTGCCTCCCAAATTTTGAGAAAGACAGCTTTGAGGTGGTCCAAATGGTTGGTAAAAGTAGAGCTAAACACAGTAATATCATCAAGGTATATGAGGATGCAAGAGAGCTTCAAATCTCTCAGAATGGAGTTTCATAGCCCTTTGAAATGTAGCAGACACATTGCAGAGTCCTTTTGGCATACAAGTGGGTTCAAAAAGACCTTTTGAGGTGATAAGCACAGCCTTTTCTCTATTTTCAGGAGACAAGTCAACCTGCTAGTATCCCAAGGCAAGATCCATAACAGAGAAAAACGTTGATCCCCTAATCTTCTAAATGCATCATCAATTCTAGGCAGAGGATAAGAGTCCTTTTTGGTGAGCGAGTTCAGGAAGTGGTAATTCATCACAATGTGGTGGCCTCCATCCTTCTTTTTGAGGATCAACAATAGGAAGACCCAAGGGCTCTTAGAGGGAGCTAGTAGCCCAGCGTCTAAGAGCTGCTTAAGTTCCTTAGAGACCTGAGCATCTTCTACCCTGCTGCAGCGGTAAGGTTTGGCACAAAAGGGCAGGGCATTATCTGTATCTATTTGGTGGATAACCACTTTTACTAGTCCATAGTTGGTGGTTTCAGAGGCGAAGATTTCCTTAAACTGGTCTAGTAGTTCCAGAACATTTTTTTGTTGAATGGATGACAGTTGCAGGATATCTGCGGCAGTGAACAGGGAGAGAACCTGAAGGTCTCCTTCAGGCAAGTTGAAATCACTAAACATTCCAAAGGGATAGAGGGACGCCACTTATCTCTGAACCTAATATGCAGCCATGCCTGACAACCTGGCCCTTGGTCACCTTCATAGGCAGGGAAGTCAGGTTATCCAACAACAGCTGTACAGGCTCCTTATGAGTTTGGTCCAAAATCCCAGGGCATAACTGAGGCTCTTTACAACTTAATGAATCAGGTAATATAGCTCCTAAAAAGATTTTCAGGATGTTTGTAGGATATCTGTGAGTCTATAATCACTTGGGAGCCTGGAGAAATGGTAATAGCTGTGGGGCAAGTAGAGGCACACCTTCTTTGGCAGGACAAGAAGAAAGAAGGGAAAACATATTTGAAGAATGAGTCCTGTACTTGAGTGAGAAGATACCAGTGGGGTACTCTAGCACACAAGTCTTCAGACGTTTTCCCAGAAAACGAGGGTTCTTCAAAGATTAGAGGGAACTCATACCCTAAGAGCAATAGGTACCCATCTCTAAGGTTCACAATCTCATTGTATTCTTGAAGAAACTAAATACCAACCAGGAGATGTAACTTTTTTTAAGGACAACCACAGGGATGCAATAAGAAGCTTCCCAAACCTTATTGGCAGGGCAGAGTAAGCACCAATGGCTCAAGTTTGGGCCATGTCAGCTGTACCATATGATTGAGTGTAGTTGAGGTTGGGAGCCAGCTTAAGCTTTTTCATTAACTTGGACAATGCCACATTGGCTGAAGAGCCCGTGTTCAAGATGGCCTTGATATTAAACTTTTGAATACATACTTTCACACAAGTAGTATCTTTCCCAAAGGGGGTAAGACAGCAAGCTCATCCTGAGATGCCTTTAATTATTTCTCCCATTTGGCCAGCATGCATTGTAAGTGTGAGATTAGGCTGATAGACCACAAATGATCAGGTTAATCATTGCACGCAGATCTTAATCAGTTACACGCCATATTATCACTTGGTTATCATTATATTAAGTGTAGTAATTATACGCCATTAATCACCAATATATTATTTTAGATATGATAGTTACACGCTGTGTAATTGTTAGTTTGTTATAATAGATGCTACAATTATACGCCATATTATCATTAATCATCATTCCAATGTATACTAATTGTACGCTGTATATTACTTGTGTTATTATAATTGATGTAACAATTATACACTGTATAAACGTTAGCCAATATAGTGAATATCACTGATTACACAACGTGTAATCACTAAATCATCAATTGTATATCACCTATTCTACCCTAATGAATGTTGTATCAACTCAGCCCCACACAGCCTGATGGATGTATATGTTCATATCAAACAAGTGATATACAAATGGCTAAGAAATACCAAGTTTGGATCAGTATTACACAGTGTATAATCAGGTTCCTTATCAGTTTGGGTCAGCATTACACAGCGGATAATCCTCAGAGTCACTAATGGATCAAGTCTGCTATTATATGGTGTATAATCCTCAATTTAACTCATTGCATTAATAAGCAGAAGGTTTGCCAAACAGAATATGATCACTGATTAAGCCCTGAAAAAGGAATACCAGAATTCTACCTTCCAATTTAGGAGGGCTGAACAGGGACAATTTCTAAGCATCAACTAAATATGGTGTAGTTTCCCAGCGCAATATTAGGCGTGTAAGATACAGCTAATTGATAAATGACAGTAGGCTAGCTCAAGAAGAGTGTAGGCTGTAGCTGAAGTGCCATGTACGCCTGCTAAGGCCAGTATCATATTACATGTCAAGGACAGCCAATCAGGATAGGCGTAGCTAGCAAAGATGGACCTATTGTGAAGGTAGCCACCAAGAACTGTCTGAAAAGACAAGAACAAGGGTTGTTGCAGTATATATTGATACAGACACCTGAAAGGATAACGACAAGTTCATAGTTACACCTGGATAGATTGCAGCCGCTGGCTAGATTGTACTCCAGTATCAATAAATGTAATTATCTTCTAAGTTCTATTCTATTGTAGTCTGTAGTGCTCTTGCATAAGATTAGGTAGAGTACATTGGCAAGGCTAACATCTATCTGTAGCTTTGAGCATACCAGCAATAACACAAGTTGCTCAACATTGGTGCTCACTCAAAATTGAGCCTCTGCTAATGCCACAGGAAACTGCCCCCGCCCGCCAAGGATTGTCCTTGGCACTGCCTCTGCCCAGATTTATTGACAAGCATGGGTACAATATAGAATTGTCTGACAGTGAGTGTGCTCCTGTCTTTTCTGTGAGTGACCCCGTGGTTGTTCACCCCCCCCACAACCGTCCCTTTGGTTGTGGCCCCGTTGCCCTCTGTTCCTGAGGGTCCTGCTTGGTTGGCTCATACAATTGCACACAGATTGTCAAGCTGGCCAAGACCTTACTTTTTGGATTCTGCCTCTGTCCCTCAGATTGCCCAGACCAGAATCTGAGCATATTCTTCCACTACTGGGACCAGGAATCTTGCTGGCAACTTTACTGGCTCTATTGTAACGCTTTGTTCCAAGCTCTCCAGGAACGCCTTGCTAGTGGTGATCTCGCTGTAGAGTACCTTGCTGGCTTTGTCCAGCCTTCTGTAAAACAACTCCAACTTGTTGCTGCCTACCAGAACCTCAAACTTTCATCCCTTGGTGATGCCCTCCTCTACTGCTGCCGCAACTTGGCTGAGCAATGGGCCACGGCCAACGCCTCCTTCTCAGAGATGTGTGCTGTGGTCCTGGCTAATCAGTCCATGGGGGGAATGCACATGCTTGGATTGATGAATTGATTGACATATTGAATACAAACTTCAGAATCATGGTCCATGAAGCAATGGATGCACGTGGGGCCTCTCTAGCATGGCTTCAGGACATCTACAAGTTCTGTGCCAAGTCAGACAAATTCAGCGTAAGAATGGCAGACAACATAACCACTTTGGATCAAAACATTATTGCCCTAGACAGAGAAGTAGAGCAGTTGGGCTCACGTTTTCACCAATTCAAAAAGTACATTCTGGACAACTTCCAGAGACTGGAAGCTAGAGTTGACAACCAAGCAAAGGCGTCCCAATCATCTACACCAAAGCCGCTACCCTGCCCATACAGTGCAAAGATTTGTACACTTGAGACCAGAATAGTGACATTAGAGAGCACAATCCAAGGATACAAAGAGGAGTTTGCCAGAGCACATGAGACTATCATGGCACTACAAAGTGAAAAGCTGACACTGAGAGACGCCATTTCACGCCTTTCTAAAACAGCTGCAACCGTAGAGTCTGAGCTCCGTCAGAAAAGCCGGCAGATGGTAAACAACAACGTCCACAATCTGCCTGGCTAGGATGGAAGACCAGATGCAGCTACTGGCAACAAAAGGATGCAACTGCATCTCAAGCAGCCATTGGACTTCATCTTCAACACGTACGGATCACTATGAAAACGCTGCCAATACCTCTGAAGAGGAAGGGGAATCACCAAACAGGGGGATTCCCAAGGTATTCACAACTCTTCCCTCTAGAGAGCCTTTCACGCCAAAGGCCACGTCTAGGGCCAGGCGTAGCTATATGGCAGATAAACAGTCTACTGCCTCCCCTTGCCAGCCCAATGAACCTACAGCTGTGAACAAACAGTTCAAACCCTTGAATCTTCCTAAATTTGACAAACAAGGGAGCATACATTCCTTCCTGAGACTGTTTGAGATGGCCATGAGAGGCGCAAGCAACCACCAAAAGGCAATCAACTCATCACCACACTGAACGCAATCAGCGTCAATCCAGTAATGCCACACCTACCCGCAACTGACTGGACGTATCAAGAGGCTAGACAGGCAGTGCTGGAAGAGTTTGTTGGTGAGGATATCCTCTTCACCAGGAAGTCTGAGTTAGGCACAATAAAGTTCTCTCCTGGCTAAACCCTGCAGGAATTTGCAGAACAATTCTACCACAATGTGCTGGTGCTTCTTGGCTCTGGTATGGTTTCCACCTTTGATATCTGCGCTGCAATGAAGCTGGCAACTCATCTGTACAAGGAGCTCCACAGAGCAATGGCCCCCGCCTACGCCAAAGGCAAAGACGTGTCAGAAATTGTAGATTGCCTTTGAAGTCATGCCAAAACGTTTGGCCCTCCCAACTGCCCAAAGTCCAAACAGCCTAAACCAGCCTACAAGAAACCACGCTTTCAGAAGGAGGACTCTGCAAAGCCCTCTGCACATCCTCCTGACGTGAAGGGCCCCTACTGCATTGCCTGCAACACTGCCGGGCACTAGAAATTGAAATGCCCATCCAACACCAAGAAAGTGCATGCGGTACAACCTCATTCCGCTAGCACAATTGAGGGAAAAGCCAAGGCGGAGTAGAAGAGGGAAATTCTACCTCCGCCAAATCCCTCAACATTCCCATCAAACCTGGCCCCAAAGACCACTGTCCTGATGAGCTACACAAAGACACAATCCATATGGTCTTAGCCAACAACCTGTATGTGGTGACTACCTGATCCCAAAGCAAAGTCAAGCAAGACAAGGCCGCTCTGGCTGAAGTCTCAAAGCCATATGCAGCCCAGCTACAGGATGCCAGGGAAAATTGTTGCTCACCATGTTCCAATGACACCCCAAACCTAAAGTTAATCCAAGTAGCTTTTCTGCTGGAGGAGCTTAAGTCCCCATACCCCAATGTCTGCAATAATTTGCTCCAAACCTAGGAGAGTGACAAGGAGAATGGGATACACACATTAAAAAGCCTTGATGACTCTTATATTGATTGTACCTACATTGACATATTGGTTAACAAACATCACATTTGAGCCATAGTGGATAGTGGTGCTCTGTTTAACATCATCTCCACTAAGATGGTGAAGAAATTGGGTATAGCCCCAGATTTTGACTACAGATTACCCTTTGGTACAGCTGGCAAGGAACCCACGTACTCTGTGGGAACATACAGCACACTACCTATGCAATTTGGTTCTATTGTGGTATCTGCTCCAGCAGTTGTACTGCCAAACAACACCTATGATTTCCTCATAGGCACTTCCTTCCCAGTAAAATATGGAGCCATGACACACTGGGGTCTTGCCACCTTTGAAATCCTTGGACAGACCCTACCCTTGTTCTTCAGTAAGGAAGGTCAAGACACCACACTCAAACCCTGCAAATTCATCAATCTGGCTTACGCCAACGGAATCATCCCCGTGGAATATAAACTTGCTGGAAAACACAGGCGCAAACCTCCTACTCAGATCCTGGAACATAAGGGTATTCTGTTGAGTACAAGGTCCGTCTTTTCCCTGGAGCCTGGACACCAGAAGATTGCAGAGACTGGGTTGTCTGTGGTTATCCCTGAAGGGCTATATGCGGAGGTCATCAAACCCTGGGGCTGCTCTCGCTCTAAACTGTGCATTGCGCCAGGCATTGTTACCCCAGGCCAGCAGGAGATACACGTCCTCTTGGCTAACCTCACAAATAAGATGCTTTCTATCAAGAAAGACCAAGTGGTAGGCTTCTTGCACTTCTACCCCACGGAGGAACTATCTGAGGTTAAAGGATTTGGTACATTTGAGGAAATGGGTATACCAGAAAAACCTGAACCAGCAGTCCACCTGATTACCCCCTTGCTGACCTTTCCTCCCTAGGCCCTGAGGAGCAAGCTCAGGCATATTTGCTGTTTGAGAAGTACCGCTCAATCTTTGCAGAAAGCAATCACAATCTGGGTTGTGCTGAAGGAGTAACCCATCACATCAATACAGGAACCACTCCTCCAATCTGCATGTGCCCTATACAACAATTCAAAGCAAACAAAGAAGTTGTCTCAGAAGAGGTCAGTGAACTGCTGAAATGGGGCATGCTGATCCCGTCCAAAAGTCCTTGGGCATCTCCTATTCTGATTGTCAAGAAGAAAGATGGCTCCAACTGAGTTGTCATCAATTATTGACGCCTCAACAAGGTCATCAAGAAGGACTCATATCCCTTACCTTGCATAGATGACACATTGGACTGCCTCAGGGGTGCCAAGTACTTCTCCGCTATGAACCTCATATTGGGCTATTGGCAGATTGAGCTACCTCCCCAAGAACAAGAAAAATGCGCCATCATAACCTCACAGGGATTATTTCAACCAACAAGGATGCCGCAAGGGCTGTGCAATGCCCCTGCAACCCTTCAGCAAGCAATAGACACCATCCTAGGTGACCTTAAACTCTTCTGTGTCCTAGTGTACTTGGACGACATCAATGTCTTCTCTAGGGCTTTCACAGAACATCTAGCTCATTTGGAAGAGGTCTTCAAGAGGCTAGCTGCTATTAATCTTAAGATAAAGCTGCGCAAATGCCAGTTCTTCAAAGATCAGCTGGAATATCTGGGCTTTGTTATAGACAGTCACAGTCTACGGCCCCAGCCTGCAAAAACTGAAGCCATATCTAAGATGAAGCGCCCTGAGTCAAAGCGTGACATACAGGTATTCTTGGGTATGGTTGGTTATTATTGACAGTTCATCCCCCGCTTTGCAGCCATTGGAGAAACTCTCTTCCACCTGCTGAAATTGGGAGTTGACTTTGTATTGAGTAAAGAATGCCAAGGAGCCTTTGACAAGCTACGCTTGGCCTTGTCAAGCGACCCTGTTCTGATGTACCCAAACTTTGTAGACTTTTGTGATCCATACCAATGCCTTGCTTACCACAGTTGGGGCTGTACTATCCCAACTTGACTACAAAGGACTTGAAAACCCTTTAGCCTATGCCAGTAGGACACTAAACGTCCACAACACAACTATACAGTGACAGAGCGCAAATGCCTGTCAGTCATCTACGCATGCAAACAGTTTTGGGTCTACATCCATGGCGTACGGTTCACAGTGGTCACAGATCACGCATACCTAGCTTGGCTCAGGAGCCTCAAGGAACCAGAAGGCCAACTGGCTCAATGGGCATTGAAACTACAGGCCCTGGACTACGAGATCCTTCACTGCCCTGGCAGCAAGCACCAGAACGCAGAATGCCTTTCCCACTTACCCACTGTGGCCCTGGTGAGCTCATTAGCGGATCAGCTGTACCAGAAGAAGATGACTGGGAAGTTTAGCAACAAACCTGAGAAAGTACAGCATATTCTAAAGGACCTTTGGAATGATACAGCACTACGCAATGGCGTACTGTACAAGCTAGTGGATGGTAAGGAACGCACATTCTCTTCTCCCTCCAAAAGGACTAGCATTGTTACAGCTGCTCTTAAGGCAACGGGGTCATGGTGCCTTTTGGAAGACCAAAGAGATCCTGTCTCACACCTAGTTCTGGGAAGCAATGAAATTTTGACATTCAGGAGACAATTGACTGCTGCATTGAGTGCCAAGGGAATAAGCCACCTCAAAAAAGCACAACTTACCAAATGGTGTAACCCCATTTTGCCTGGCATACTGTGTCAATGGACGTAGTGGGACCACTCCCATGTAGCGGCCCTGGCTTTTGTTATGTGATAATAGCTATAGATCACCTAACTAAGTGGGTGGAAGCCCAGCCTCTAAAGAAAGTAGATGTCCCTTCTACTGCAAAATCTGTCTTGGATGTCATTATAATTTGCCATGGCTGCCCTCAGTTCCTACTCTCAGATAACGGTACCAACTTTACAGCCTCAGTAATATCAAGAGTGAACAACCTCATGGGAGTCCGCAGAGTACTCTCCACCCCATACCACCCTGAAACCAGTAGGATGATGGAACACGTCAATGGTACCCTAACCCAGATCCTCCAGAAAAAAGCTTCATAATGTACATCCTCTTGGGAAACATACTTAGGAGCAGCAGTGTTTGCGTACAACATTTTGTTGCATTCCACCACGGGTGTGTCCCCTTTTCAGCTGATGTATGGTCAACATCTTGACATTCTGCTTGTCCTATACTTGGCCACAGGCAATCCTGGGCAGTTTTCCTATGATCAGTACCTAGAACATGTTGTAACTGTGCTGTTTTAGCAGATTTACAAGGGGAAAACTTATTTAGAGGATAGATAATAATCTTTATTGTGAGATAGTGATTATATAGCTATTGTGAATCAATGGATAAAAGGAACATGATTGGTGATCACACGGCTGGATGGAAGAGGGGGCAGCTTGATCCTTCTAATGAGTCAAGCGCCAAATTGAGGTATCCACTGTGAGGGATCATCATTTGCTCATGTTGACTGATTTGGTAATCCAAGTTGACTTCTGGGTTTGACTTTGAGTGGCCAGGTAATTGGATTGCGGGTCACAAACCCGCTTGGTTGGAACCTTGCTGGTGGGTCAAGCCTGCAGTTTCAACACCCCCCCCCCTGGCTGAAAGTCAGACTCCTCAGGAGGCAGGTTGTCGGGGAGGTAGTCAGGAGCCTGAGCGCCATATTGAACCAGTTGTTGTTTGATGGCAGGCAGGGCAGTTTCCTGTTGCTTCTGTCTCACTTTGCAAGGTTGTAGGCGGCTGTGGTGTAGTGTCTTGTCTTGCTTGCGCTTCCTGAGCCCTTGCACAAGGTAAGTGTTGTTGTTGTTTACCTTTAGGATTATTGCTGGCCCTACTTTTTTGGGTTGTAGTTTGCTCTTGTTGACATTCATGACCCAGACTTTGTCCCCAACTTCATGTCTTTGGCGGATGTGAATGAAGGTCTTTTGTAAGTGTTTCTTTTATTTGGCTGCTTGTTTGCTGTTGGCCTCTATTACTTGAGGATCTGAGCAAGGGGAGACTTGACTTGGATTTTCCTATTTTGGTCCTGTCAATGCTTGAATGATATTAGGCTGTGCGCCAAATACCAGTTCAAACGGGCTTTTCCCTGTGGATCTGTTGACTTGGGTTTGGCACACAAGTAACACAGTTGGTAGCTGCTTATACCAGTCTTCAGGTCTCCCGGCAGTGAGTTTGGCTAGGGCTTGCATGAGGTTACCATTGAGCTGCTCTACGCGTCCATTGGCCTGTGAATGGTATGGTTTAGTGACAGTGTGTTTGACCCCATTTTTGGCGAGGTACATGTTGGTGTTTTTGGAGGTCAATTCTGCCCCCATTGGTTATCAGGAGTTCTGGCTTTCCAAACTTACTGATGATTTCTTTGCCAATTAATTGTTGGACGTTGTTATCGGTGTGCAATTTAACCGCTTGGGCTACTGGCCACCTTGTTGCAAAATTGATGGCTGTAATGATGTATTTTTTGTAGTTGTGCTTTCCTGGCATGGGGCACATAATGTCCAGAGCCCATACCTTGAATGGTAGTTTTGTTTGAATGGGAAGTACAGACTTAAGCAGGGTTTTTCTTCTGGCAATTTTTTTGCAGACCTCACACTGTTCTAACACTTCTTGGACATTGCAGTGTATGGTTGGCCACCAGGCTTTATGTTTTAGGAATTTGTACAGATTTTGGCTCTTGGTATGTCCAAGATCTCTGTGGTAGCAAAGAATGGTATCAATTTGTTGATGTGTGGGAATGTAGGGGATGGTCGTGCCATATGACATCTTTCTGTTAGGAGTCCTGTATACATCAGCAAAGAGGTGCTCATTCTTGATGAAGATTTCTTTGGTGATATTGGTTGTGCCTGCGGGGAACCCTTAATCTTTTGTGCGGAGTACTAGGAGAGGCCAGTCTGGGTTGAGCCCATTCTCTCCCCTGGAAGCGCAGACATCCAGGCGGGACAGGGTGTTTGCCATGGCAAGTTTGGCCCCGGGCTTATATTGGATGAGCATGTTAAACCTTTCTAGGATTTCCATCCACCGCGCTTGGCAGCGTGACAAGTTTGCCTGTGTCTTAAAATAGATGAGTGACTTATGATTGGTTAATGCTGTGAATTCTTCCTGCCGTTCTAGGTAACAGCGCCATTTAACTAGGCAATGTACAATGGCCAGTAGTTCTTTTTTGTGGATAGGGTATCTACACTTGCCATCTGTCAGCTTGCGCAACTTGTAGGCTACAGGCAGGAAGTTGCCGTCACTTTTATTAATTTGCAGAACTCCCCCAATGGATGCATCTGAAGCGTTGGTTACCATCTGGTATTCTCCATCCCGTTTGGGGTATTCTAAGATGGGAGCTGTCGTGAGTTTTTCCTTGAGGCGTCTAAAACAGAGGTCATGTTGGGGGGTCCGACAAACTTTGACTTGGCGCCTGTTATGGTGGACAAAGGGGCAGTCAAGACGCCACAGTTGGATATGAAGCGTTGTACATAGGCCACCATTCCCAAGAAGATGCGTAGTTCTGACTTGTCCTTGGGGGGTGGCATTTTGCAGATGGCTTGTATCTTCTGACTGTTGGGTTTGATGCCGTCCTTTGAGACTATGTGTCCCAAGAAGGGTAGTTGCTCCCGGAAGAACTGGTATTTAGAGGACTTGGCCAGCAGTTTGTGTTGTGCCAGGGTCGCAAAGACTTCTTCCAGGTCCTTGTGATGCTGTTCTACCAAGGGGCTGTAGACAATGATATTGTCCAGGTACACAAGGGCGTGTCTGCCTATGTGTGGTGCAAACACTTTGTTCATGAAGGTTACAAAGGTGGACAGGGCATTGGTCATGCCAAAGTTGAGTATCACACATTTGTAGGAACCATACTTGGTGTGGAAGGCTGTCTTGGGGATGTCTTCCTCCTTGATACAAATCTGATTGTAACCTGCAGTTAGGTCAATCTTGGAGAAGACAGAGGCTCCTCCCAAGGCGTCAAAGAGATTGTCAATTAGTGGTAAGGGGTAACAATTCTTGATGGTGACTTCATTCAAGGCGCAGTAGTCCGTGACTAGGCGTAAGGTGCCGTCCTTCTTGGCCACAAAGAATACGGCGGCCCCAAAGGGAGACTGTGAGGGGCAGATAAGTCCTTTTTCCAGTGCCTCCTTAAGATAGGCGTGCAGGGTGTTGTCCTTGTTTGGGGTCAGCCTGTAAATGGGGCGTGCCTTGGGTACGGCCCCCTTGAGTTGGATGGAGTGTTGGATGTGCTTCTCAGGGGGTAGACCAGGTAACGCTTCCTTAAAGATTTCTGGGTGACGGGCCACAATGTTGCAATCTTGCGGCGTGGAGGTGTCCTGATGATTCTTGAAGTGTATGATTTCATACTGGCATGAGTCCCAGTTGATAGCTTTCAGGTTTTCCTTCTCATCTGAGGTCTCTGTGATGCGTACAAAGACATGGTCTTGTAGGAGTTGGTCTACAGAGTCTGAGTAGATTTGGTGGTTGACACCTTCACGCTTGATGGTCAACACTGAGGTTGCCCAGTCCATGTGGGGGTTGTTTTTCTGTAACCAGTCTAGTCCCAGTACAATGTCAAGCTTGGGGAAGTCAATGACGGAACCCTGGATGGTTGAGTGGAGGTTCTCAAGCATGACAGAGAATGGGGCAGTTTCTTTTGTCACGGCAATGTGATGTTCATCAGCCAGGACCACGTTTTTAATTGCAAAGGATTAGTGGCCAGCTTGAATTTATCCACAAAGCTGCTGTTGACTAAAGTTTGATCTGCGCTCAAGTCCAAGAGTGATGAGCCTGTGTATCTGTAAAAGCGGAAAGGGTAAGACATCAATTTATTGGGATGTCTGGTGATGATGTATAGTACTGGGTCTTCTGAGGGCACTTGGATCATTGGGCTTTGGTCCACGTCCTTAGTTGGTATTCATTGTTGGGCAAGTCAGGAGTTGCATGGGGAGAGCTTGGCTTGCTTAGTGCGCTCCCCAGGCTTTTCCCTCATCTTGGTTGCCTTGGGTGGTGGTAACACAGAAATGGGTATAATTTGATTAGCCACTATTTCCGTTCCCATTCCCATTTGATCCTGTGGGTTTGTGGTTATTGTTGTTACCAAAACCTCCAGGGGGTGGTTGAGAGGAACACCCACTTAAACATGCGTCCTTGGGTCTTTCTTGTTTTCCAGTCTGTGCCTTGTGCAGAGCGTTGGATGTTTGCTGCGCTTTTTTTGCTTCACAGTACAGACTTTGTAGGTTGGTAACTTGGTCCAGGTTCACGTGTCTCATTACATGCAACTTGAGAGCGTTGTAGTACATGAGGTGTGTTGCTGGAGTGTCAAAGACCATGTCAGATGGGGCTCAGAGACAGAGTTCCTTGTAGGCGCGGGTGAGTTCTTTGACGGTACCTGTCTGGGTTAGGTTCTTTACTTGGTGTATGATCATGAGTGCTGTATCCTTAAGCACAAATCTTGCCAAGAAGTCCTGTTTAAAAGTGTCCCAGTTCTTGTTGGTGTGCTCTTTGTGCCACTTGTTGCACCAAGTGCCAGCGTCATGGGTCAGGAGAATGGAAATTTCTGCAATCCAAAAACGCTGTGGGCATTCCATCTGAGCCAGCTTGCTTTGAGCAGACTGAATCCATGCAGCAGCATTGTCGTTGTTGGCCCCCGCAAAGGGTTCCAAGGCGGTGCTGCAAAGTCTTTGTGCTACATAGGCAAGCATAGTGGTTTTGTCAGCTGGTTGCGGCATTGTGGGAGGTGCCTGAAAGAAATCTTGTGCAGACATGGCATTGAAGGCGGGTAGCGGGATCACTGTGTTTTGGTAGAGAACAAAACCATCAGGTATCACAGTACCAGGCGCATACAGAGTCCAGTCGGGCAGGAGGCCAGACATAATTCTATTGAGGTTTTGTTGGCCGCGGCGTGTGCAGGCAACAGGCAGAATTTTTCAAGATAAGGTAGGATGGAGAGCCTACCTGTGCTACAATGTTGTAACTGTGCTGTTTTAGCAGAGTTACAAGGGAAAAATTATTAGAGGTTAGATAATAATCTTTATTGTGAGATAGTGATTATATAGCTATTGTGAATCAATGGATAGAAGAAACATGATTGATGATCACATGGCTGGATGGAAGAGGGGGTGGCTTGATCCTGCTAATGATTCAAACGCCAAATTGAGGTATCCACTGTGAGGGATCATCATTTGCTCATGTTAACTGATTTGGTAATCCAAGTTGACTTCCGGGTTTGACTTCAAGTGGCCAGGTAATTGGATTGCAGGTCACAAACTTGCTTGGTTGGAACCTTGCTGGCGGGTCAAGCCTGCAGTTTTGACACCGACAACTGGCCAACACCCTCATCAAATTGCAGGCATCTGCTTTTAGCAACACAGCTATCAAGACCCAAGCCAGATTTGAAAGAGACTCTGCTAATAGGGCCCCATTGCCCTCTTTTGAGGTGAGGGAGGGGGCCGCATAATGCAACACTAGAGGAGCGGGTAGATCCCACAAACTAGACAAACTATGGGTAGGTCCTTTTGAGATCATAGAGAAGACCTCACCTGATGCCTACACCATCAAGGATAGGGATAGTGGACACATATTCAACCGCATACATGCAAATATCCTTTGCCCATTCTGCACCCCAAAGGAAGGGCCTAGTTAAACACTATCTAAACTTGCCATAAAAATAACATAAGTAATATAGGCACACCATATGATTCATGATAAGAAAATACAAAGAGATATAAAAATATAAAAGATATAAAAATATAAAAAAGATATAAAATATAAAAATAAAATATTAAAAGTGCACTATATAGAAAGAGGACTTAGTCCTATGAATGTTTATTGGTGAGCATCCTCCTCAGGCTCCTCAGGGACATCGTGGGTGGTGGCCTCCACATAGTCACCAAAAACATGGGTGGCCACCACCTGGTAGAGAACAACAACGTTTTGTAACCACATACGCCGCACTTCAGGGGACAGCTGTTCCCAGTGCATAATGGGTGCACTCAAGACCAGCTCCCCCTCTGCAAGGCAACCCAGCCCATACTTGATGGGGAATCACGCTCCTAACTCCAGGCACTCCACTATAAACCCTTTGGAGGGGTAATCAGCCGGAAGACCTGTTGGCGGCGCAGCACTTCACATTGGTAGAACTCCAAGATGGCCTGCATCTGGGCCAAAGAACCTCAAGGAAGCAAAGGCTTTGGTACTAAGAAAAGATTCCCCACCAATGCCATATGAGGGAGATATTAGGCAGGATCCCCAGTCTCCAGCTTCTCCAAGGTTAGGTTGATGGCTGCCGCCAGTCAATTGTGCTGATTATCAGTACGTCAAAGACCCCACTGGCGGGTAGAGTTGGGACTGGCCCCCAAGCACGGGACCAGACCTGCACTACTGCATGGTTGAATATAATCACCCACGCGTACTTGGCATACAATGCCACATTGGAGCAAGGCAGCTCCACTAAGACCCCCTCAAGAGGCCAGGCTAGCTTGCAAAAGGCACCAGAACAAACAGCAGGAGGGTGGTATTGCTTGGAGTGGCAAAGACAGGAGTGGATGTCTACCCCCTGGCCACAAGACAGAAGGACAAAAAAGAACTCACTCAGAAGTTCATAGCCCTGAAAAAGGCTATTAACCTCAAAGTCTGCATGTTCTGGGTTGTATGTGAGGACCACAGACCCCAACAAAGCCGGATCAGGAGTATAAGGCACAGCAGGTGTGCAGGGAACAATGGCCCTGGCCCGCCAGACCTCCAGGTCCACAGAGGTAGCCCAATTAGCTCCTCCAACCACCAAAAGAGGACAATCTCCTTGCTTGGCTTCTTGCTCCAGGATTGGGCTAACTGGGCGCTGGAAAGGATCGGTCACCATGGTGGTGGCCAAGCACAACTCCAAGTAAGTGTCATTATTGTGAGCCTGTAACAAACGCCAACCGTAGAACTGTAGACGGTGTGCCTCCTTACTCTGGCAGCTAAACTCTTGGCAACACTCCTCTGTCATAGACGCCAGGAACTCCTGGTACTCCTCCTTTGAACTGAGGCAAGAGGATGTTGTTGAGTAAGCCATAACGCCTGACTCTCTTCTTACCCTCCCTATTTATGGTCAAGAGGGGGGCAATATGAGATTAAGCTGATAGACCACAAATGATCAGGCTAATCATTACATGCAGATCTTAATCAGTTACATGCTGTATTATCACTTGGTTATCATTATATTAAGTGTAGTAATTATACGCTGTTAATCACCAATATATTATAATAGATATGGTAGTTATGCGCCATGTAATTGTTAGTTTGTTATAATAGATGTTACAATTATACACCGTATTATCATTGATCATCATTTCAATGTGTACTAATTGTACGCCGTATATCACTTGCTTTATTATAATTGAAATAACAAATATACACCATATAAACGTTAGTCAATATAGTGAATATCACTGATTACACGGCGTGTAATCACTAAATCATCAATTGTATATCACCTATTCTACCCTACTGGATGTTGTATCAACTCAGCCCCACACAGCCTGATGGATGTATATGTTCATATCAAACAAGTGATATACAAATGGCTAAGAAATACCAAGTTTGGATCAGTATTACATGGCATATAATTGGGTTTCTTATTGGTTTGGGTCAGCATTACACGGCAGATAATCCTCAGAGTCACTAATGGATTGAGTCTGCTTTTATACGGCGTATAATCCTCAATTTGACTCCTTGCATTAATAAGCAGAAGGTTTTCCAACCAGAAAAGGATCACTGATTAAGCCCTGCAAATGAAATACCAGAATTCTACCTTCCAATGTAGGAGGGCTGAACAGGGACAATTTCTAAGCATCAACTAAATATGGCATAGTTTCCCAGCACAATAATAGGCGTGTAAGATACAGCCAATTGATAAATGACAGTAGGCTAGCTCAAGAAGAGTGTAGGCTGTAGCTGAAGTGCCATGTACAACTACTAAGGCCAGTAGCATATCACGTGTCAAGGACAGCCAATCAGGATAGGCGTAGCTAGCAAAGATGGACCTATTGTGAAGGTAGCCACCAAGAACTGTCTGAAAGGACAAGAACAAGGGTTGTTGCAGTATATATTGATATAGACACCTGAAAGGACAAAAATAAGTTCATAGTTACACCTGGATAGATTGCAGCCGCTGGCTAGATTGTACTCCAGTATCAATAAATGTAATTATCTTCTAAGTTCTATTCTATTGTAGTCTGTAGTGCTCTTGCATGGGATTAGGTATAGTACATTGGCAAGGCTAACATCTATCTGTAGCTTTGAACATACCAGCAATAACACAAGTTGCTCAACATTAAGGCAGGAATTTCCTTATACACAGTCTGCAAGGGGAGAGATATAGTCACATTATAAAAGAGAGCTTTTGCTAGTTCAGCAGCCTCTTCAGATAAATCTACCAAGACAGGGGGGCAATGAGCTTGAGCCAAGTAAGGAAAAGCCACTACAGCCTTTGCTTCATTTGCAGATGGGCAAGTAGTAGTTGTGGTCTTCCCCAAATGTAGCTTGTAAGTGACAGAGACTGTCTCTGGGACTACCAGCACCAAGTATCCATAACCATCAGAATCACTAGAGAGATTATGGAGCAAGTGAAGGATATTTTGGCTAGCCAAGGGGAAGATTCCTTGTCAGAAGGGGGATCAGAAGGAGAAGGTCAGATTGGTCAGCAGAGAGTGTCTCTGCCTCTAAGCTGACCTCTCTTTTTTGCCTTCTCCTTTGGATTACTACTCTCTACCCAAGGGTTAGTGCAGGTACATGATTGATGCCTTATTTGACCACAGCTATGGCCTCATTGTCTCTTATATTGTCCACTTGAGCCTAGGGTCATAATGCACAGAGTGCAGGAGGTAGTTCCTGCATTTTTGTCCTTATTTTCACTCACAACGGCACCCCCATGGGTCAAGTGCATGTCCTGAAAGAGGGTCTTGATACTCTTCATTGAATTAAGGGAAGCTTTGTGGGCCTTGAAGTGCAGACATAGGAGTTGGTTCACCTTCAAAGCGTTTGAACATGCTGTGTACACTTCCTGGGGAGTTAACTGACAACTGGTGATCAACTGTTGTTCTTCAATGTAAAAACAATTGGAAAACTCAGCCAAGGCTTCTTTGGGATTGAATGTGATATGCATAAACACATCTTTTTTGACTTCCAGGCTGAGATCTCCTATGAATCCTTCAATTGAGAGTTGATTCATGTCCTCCCAAGTGATAATAGAAGGGAGTTTGGGGACCAAAACTTCTTGGTATGTGGGATGCAGGCAGGTAAGAATATGGGACATTATTTTTCTTGTTATGCCTAGGCGCCAGATTGGTTATTTTATAACTTAATCACATTATTCATATTCAAATTATTCAGAAAGAGTAAAATATAATCAATCCCAAATATTTAATTGATCTTGGGCTTGGGTGATTTTTTAAAAAATAATTCATTGATTTTATAATTGAAAATTGCAACTTATAGTACTACTGAAAATATCTTAAGTGCTACTACAAACCAAAAATATTTATGATGAGTTGCATGGGAGAGTAATAGCAGCCCCAAAGCTATAAATGCTATTACCCTATCTTTGGCTCATCATAAATATTCTTAGTTTGTTTCAGAAAAAAATGTTGTTGTTTTTGAAAGACTGATAACTCTATTTAAAATACACCCTCTAGTAAGCTGCCCTACTTCATGAACTTGCCCCAATACACTACTAGCATCTTCTGATATTTTTGTTTCTCTGGTATCATCACGTGATTTCAAATGATAAAATATCTCAGAATATTCTGAGAAGCTTTCAAATGTTAAAGGTGAAGTATATAACTTCCCATCTTTCATCAAATATGAAAGATTAATGCGCAGATTTTTAACTTCAAGCTCTCTTTTTATAGGCCTAAATTTCCTTTCATAAATATAAAAAAATGCTTTTTGGGAAACAATTGAACCAGTTAAAGATGAATTGTATAATTCTTTTCTTCTTTCTTCTTTCTCACAAATATTTTTTAGATCATTAATGTTGTTAATATAAAGTACATTTTCTTTTTCCTTTAAAATTTTTGATATTACACCAAAGTGACCATCAACAATGCTTTTTCCATGGCATTCAACAAAACGGTTATATTTTATGGAACCCTTAATATATTTAGGTGCCTCTTTAAATAAGTAATATAAAAATTCATATGATCTAAAATGATTTCCATTATCTGTCCATACTTTTATATTTTTTATTTTTTTAAATCTATCTAATTTAAGAAGACTTATTAGACATTCACCTGAAAATAAAGAATCATGTGATAATATTTGAGACAAAAAATCATGATATTCATATTTAATTTTATTGTTTTCTTTAAAAACTAATGCAAACCCTAATAATGAGATTGGTTTTTTTGAATAAAAACAATTATTGGTCTCAATTGGACCACCTCCAACCTTTAAGTTTTCTTTATAATCTATAACTACAACACAAGACTCATCATCTAGTTCATTAATATCTTTTTTATATTCACAATTTTGATGAACATAAAAGTCTTGGTGCTGATTAATAGTCTTTAAGTCATTGTCTACAGATTCTGGTAATGGTAAGTTTTTACTTTCACATTCTTCCTTCTTTTTTTCTAGTGAATTTTTTAAATTACAAATATTGCACATATCAGTTTGTTTTTTACTTTTTATTATATTTTTAGGGATTAATTTATAGTAAGTGGAAATTGAAACTGAAATTTCATTTTTTATTTTCATATTTTCATATATTTCTTTTTTTGTTTTAAGTAGAGAGTATTTAATTTCAGTTGAGTAATTACTCATCTCTTTTTCTATATCTTTATAAATTTTTCAGGCACTTTTTTTGTAAACTGGCTTGTTTCAAAAGAATTTTCCAGCAATTTTTTAATTATTTTTTTAGTTATTTCTTTTTTTAATGAATAGTTATTATTTTTTTGGCTTTTTTTGTTTAAGCTTACATTTTTATTTTTATTTATTTTTCTTGAGTATTCAAACTCACTTTTGGTTATATTAAACCCCATATCATTAAGCTCTTTTAAAGAGTAACTGGAAGTAACCAGAGATCGCAAGGCTGGGAGATGTTTTTGGGGAGAAGATTTCATGAGATTCTTTAAGTTTTCAATGAACTCATTGCCTTTTTGATTTTGAATAGTTGGCAGGAACTGAGCTTTCCCAAATTCAGTTTGAGTAAGGAAGTGCTTGATGAAATTATCAAGATCATCACCAGCAATAAAGAGGAATGCCTTTTTTAACATTGCAATTCTCTCTCTTTTTGTTGAAGCTCCCAAGGAAAAAAAGGGTAGCATGGAAGAAGTAAATTTAACTGAGGACATGGTAGTATTTTGAATCTGTAATTAGGTCAGATCTTTGATGTGTGCCTTAATGATGGAGTAGTTATGATCAGAATGTGGTCTTTGAATTGGGTTATTTGGATTAGAAGCTCTGTGGTACTTTAGCTCTTATATACCAAGCTAAATGACACCATTCTGAAAGAAATGGTGTGATAGCTTTTATTATAGATTGAACTTGAATTTATGTTTGCAGAAATTAATTAAATACCCAGTTTTCATGCACAAGTGATATATGTGAAGCAGCTAAGCATTATTATTACATCATATCCTCTTTGTAATCAATGCAAATCAATTAAAATGATGTATTCAGTTAATTGTAACTCTTCCGCATATTTTTAAATGATAAAATATTAAAGAATTCCATTTAAAGAATGCTCAATTTGAGGTTTGAAGCTCACTTGAACCTTAAAATCAATCTAAACAGTGATAAAAACATCCTAACTTCAAACTATCATAAAATCCTAGAGAATTGAGCTTTTTAAATAAAATAAAATGCGAAAATAAAGCTCTCAATCTTATCTTTAATTTCGTCAAATAAAAAACATCTGTTGTGTATTCAAAAAAGAGTATTTATTAGCTTTGAAGTGATCTACTTTATATCATTAG
The DNA here is from genome assembly GCA_014839935.2 of Entomophthora muscae. Lineage (NCBI taxonomy): Eukaryota > Fungi > Entomophthoromycota > Entomophthoromycetes > Entomophthorales > Entomophthoraceae > Entomophthora > Entomophthora muscae. Next base: position 5,811 of record QTSX02003918.1, on the reverse strand, counting down.
ATATAATCATATAATAAAATCTGGATTATGCTCTTTTAAATTACTTTTGCTTTAATATTGAGCATAGTATACATATTAAAATTTTTACACCAATAGAAAGATAAGATTCTTAGCTTCATTTTGATAGTTTACAGTGTGAAAAAATATTAATTTTTCATTGAGTTATTAATGTTTTAAATATAAATTGTGTAATTAGTTACTTTTTCAAAATTGAACTGTGTTATGCTGCGACTTGAGCAGCATGTGCATTAGAAAATGGCCTAATCTCTAAAATAATGACCTATATGTTCCTTCTTAAGTTCATTAGTGGCCCTGTGCATTGCTGTTTTGTAGATTGTCAGAAAGGCAGCAATGGTAGAGGTTTTAGGGTTAAATATCTGCTTGAACAGAGGTCTGTAATTGGGGCCAATGGATGAGGAGGTGGATTGACTGTTGTCACCTGGGTTGAGGACGTTAATGTGAGGATTGCCCTCAAACTTGGATTCAGCAGCAGTTTGTCTAGCCCAGAGGAGTTGAAGCTTTCCTCTAGGTTATAAAAGATAGAGCTGTTCTGTCCACTAATATCTCTAAAGGTGGCGGCAGCAGCTCCAATTTTATCAATCTTAATCTGTTGCACCAATAGATTACCAGCAATACCATTGAGGCAAGTGGTCAGAGAAGTGGTCTGAGCAACCAAGGGGATGACTTTTTCATTCATTGTCTTGGTAAAAAGAGAGAGGTTTTGTACCTCTCTCTCCAATGCGTCCTGCCTATCAGCAACATCATCTTTTACTTCCACTAACTAATCCAGTTCAATGGCACAGTTGACCAGGGGTTGGCCTTCCAAGCCAGGGCAACAACCATGATTGTCATGAGTGGGAGTACTAGAAACTTCAGCTTTCTCTTTGCCTTCAGATTTAGAAGGAAAATCATCAGGATTAGAGAGGCATTGTCTCAAGTATTTGATTTCTCCTTACAAGATAGCTACTTGGTTGGTGAGAAAAGCAATGCAAGAGTCAGGCATAGGCTCTATTAGATGAGGGTTTTGAATAGCAGATTGATGCTGAGTGGTAGCTTTGAGCTTGGCTATAGCTTTCCATACCTTGGCCTCAAAGTCAGAGGGGGCCTCAGCAGGAGGAGCGGGAGGAGTCACCTCAATAGACACTACTCTATCATCCACATAATTTTGTACTTGGTACAGAATGTCACCTAGTGCAGCCTTATCCAGACCATATTGATGCTGCAGATGGCGGCCCCAAGTATCAACATGAGCTCCAACCAATTCAAGTTGAGAATTAATATGTTCTCGTAATTGGTTAAGTTTTCTAACCAGAGTCTCAAAATCTTGGCAATGCTTTAGCAGAGAGGCCTCAATTCGCCCACCCCACGCTGCTTGATGCTCATCCAATTTTCAAAGTTGATCCTTGATTTATCCAGGGAGCAAGGAACAAAGGGAATTAAGTGAGGAAGTCAAGTACTTCTGGGAGGCCAGCAAGTCAAGCTGGTTATTGGAAATGTACACAAAGAGACTGTGGGACCATTCTTGATATGCCATATTTTGAGTATGGGTGTTTGAGACAGCGGTGGCTACAGCATTTAAAAGCTGGTTCTGGGATCCTAATGCAATTTGATGATGAACCAGGTTGGGTTGAATAAACTGGTTGACTAGCATGCTAATTGTATCCATGGACTTCATCAGCGTGGGGGGGATCAAAGTCCAAAAGGAAGGATTACAGGTCTTCAGAAGCGTACCCAGGACAGAGGCCAGGGATAGAGTGCATTGCCACAGTGCCAGAATGGAGAAGGGAGCGGGCAACAACACAAGCTTGCTTGTAGTTGAGAGAGAAAGTGTGAAAGGGGGCCCATGAGGGCCAAGAAGACAGAACCAACACCATAGAATTTGAGGGGGCATTGGTGGTGTCTTCTTCTAGAGGAGGACTAGAAACTTTAGGTTGTTTGGGTACTTCAGCAACAAAGGGAGAAGGACCAGAGAATATGCGTGGGAACAGGGTAACCAAGGGGCTTGCAGCCCCTGTAGTGAGCACCATTTTGTTGTGCTTGGTTCCTGGGGACAACATCCAGGAGGACACAGCAGGAAATCTTTATAACAAAAGGTTTGAGGTTTGAAGCTAGCCTTGGGTTAGCCTTCAGGGCAAAATTAAGGGCACATACTTTAATACCCTAGAATACAAGATGTGATAGTCCTTTTGGCAAAAAGGAAAGGAAACAGCTTGAAGAATACTTTAGCCAACAAAAATGTGGATAAACTTGTCTTTATCAGGAGTAATGATTCTATTTAAAAGGTAGACAAGGGATAATGATCCCTCATTAGGTAGACATAGTGGCAGAAGGGGTCATGTTGGGATGAGGTCATACTAGGATCAGTCAAAGACAGGTATGACATTCCGGAATAGGTGGATATTGAGCCAGACCCATTTGCAGAAGGCAAGGAATTCCCAAAATCAAAAGCAAAACTGAATAAATCTTCACACATATCAATATTCAAATGCCATATCAAAATGAAATTAATGGCACAATTTACAAACGTAGCCAGGGGCCAACAAAACTTCTTTTCAAGAAAGAAGAAGAGGTGGGAAAGAAAAAACTTCAAAGTGAAAAATCACTGGATTACTACACTATGTGTTGATAGATTGCTATTAAGGATGCTTGATTACAGTTGATTTTATAAAATGCTAATAATAAAAAGAATTATATATTACAATCTATTTTAATCAAGCATCTAAATTTTAGCTGTCCTAAAATGGAATAGGGTGGTTTTTGAGAATGCCTACAATTCCTAAAAGAATTAGCACAAATCCACTCTATATCCTTTGACTTCCTGTTTGAGATGCCCATAAATTATCTTTATTTCAAATTCACCTCATTTTGATTTGAAATTTGGTTCTTTGATGTGACAATCCTGCAATTTTTTTATTTGTTAATTAATTTACATGATGTCTATGATTTTTTTGACATGCAAAAATCTCAAATTGTACATTAGAATCCCACATTTCTTATTCATTTAACCTGCATTTTCTTGTTGTGTTTTGTCTTTAGTTAGTTGAGTTATCTGCCCAAGGGATTTATTTTTAGCCAATTTAAATAAATCAAAAAAGTCAAATTAAATAGCTGATTTAATTAAATATTTTAATTTTCACTAAGCTGAGTTGCCTTCAAAAGTGATTTGAAATTTGGACTAAGGATTTAACAATCCTGCATTTTTACATTTAGGTTATGAATTTACTGTATTTGACCCTGTTTACTGTCAGGAGTCAGTCCCAATAGCCATTATTCAGATGCTTCAGCCAGTATTTGACACTATCTATGAGCCCTATGTAAGCAAAGGTGACCAAGACAATAATAATGAGCCATAATTTTACAAAACTGTGGAGGAGCAGCAGGTGTCAAAGAAGGACACAGTCTTCTACAACAAGATTCCTATATCTTGTCTGTCAGTAACTGTGCAGGATCCCTATGTGAATTCTGGGCCAATCCAACCCCACTTATTGTATCTGTTTTCACTGAGACTCTTACTGTTATATGACTCTTGTTGTAAAATTTCAGCAAGTTTTGCCTCCAGAGTAGTGACCTTATTACTAAGCTCATTGTTATTATTTATCCACATTTTTTCATTATTTCATCACTTTTTTCTTCACATAGCTGGATTCCCTTGATCTCACAATTTGCCACTGCTTTCATTTGTTGAAAAATATCTTTAACACAAACAGCAGATTCAACAAATCCCAGGAATTGATCTTATTTCCCTGAGCAGGAGTCTCTTCCTTGGCAAAATATAGGGAGTGTCAAGTTGCACTTTTTTATTTGACCTAATAAAAACTTGGAAAAAATTCTTAATTACTTAAGACTTGAGGTTCTGGATTTAAGCCCATTTGATCTGGGTATGAGTAAGAGATATCTTCCTAGAAAATGGAAGATGAGCGCCAAAAATTCAATGTCAAAATTAATGAGATAAAATGAACTTATTTTATTAAAGAAAAGGGCATTCTTTTTACATCCAAATGTAAATTCCTAGTAGCCTTAGTGGAGATACTCCAGGCAGAAAGAGACTGGTAAAGATCTAGATGGTTCAGAATTTGATGTTGAACTGTATTTGGGTAAAGAGAACTCAAAAAGTCAAAAAAATAGCTTTCACATAGATCAACCTGCAAACTAGAATTCAATAGGACAATAAAACCCCTAGTGAATTTAAATTTACAACAGGTCCTGCCTCAAGATTGGACTCAGGGGGATGGTAGGAGCATAGGAACTTGTAATCAACCCAAGCAAAAGGACAGCCGTAAAAATTCATCTTCACAGTGTACTTGGGGCCCTTTTTGAAGATCATGGTAAGAGGACCAACCCAGAGAGAGTCAAGCTTATGGGTGCAGCCACCTTTTCAATGTTGGTAGTATAGAGCCTGATCTCCAATATTGAACTCAGAAACAGGGACACAAAAAGCATCTGAAGGGGATGATTCCAAGGTCTTGTTCTTATAATCAGAGGTATAGGCAGTTGCCTGGATGTTTATGACCTTATTGACTAACTCTTTGATCTGCTGTTCAGGATCAAGTGCAGCGTCTATCTCAACCAATGTATGTCCCAAGGTTGAGGGGGTAGCGGCTTCCTGCCAATACAACATAGCAAATGAGGAGAACACAGAAATACAATGTTTTTTTGGGAAGTAAGCAAAAAATGCATCAGTTAGGTATAGATCCCAAATAGAGGTATCCAAATGGGTTAACTTGTGCATTATAGAGACCATAGTAGAATTGGCGTGCTCTAAAGTACCATTTGTAGAAGGGTTGTAAGGTGCAGCAAAGAATTGATGGGTACCCATGGTTTTAACCAGTGAAGTTACAAAGCAAGTGTTGGAATTAGTCCCATCATCAGAAAGGAGCACCTGAGGGTAGCCATGGCAATAGAACACATCCTGGATAAGAATGTGGCTGTGGTTTTTTCTTTAATATCTTTGGTAGTCCTAGCTTCTACCCACTTACTGAAGTGGTCCACTGCAATAAAGATAAACCAAACCCCATAACAAGAGCAAGGCAGAGGACCTACAGCATCTACGCTGACAGTTTGAAAGGCGTATTTGGGTAACACCAACTTGCACTCATACTGGAAGGGACAAGGGTGCTGTATTAAAAGTCATGACATGCCACCATAACATCATGAACTAACACTTGTATGTTTTCCCAGTAGTATTGTTTGATCAGCCAGTCATGCGTCTTGGATATCCCACCATTCCCAGTGTCTAGTTGAGACTACAACACAGCTTATATTTGCAAGCTTAGACAGACTTAAGGTAGATATAGTAATCCAACTTTATTGAACAGTTGATTATCTTTAACTACATTATCCACAGATAGCTTTTTTAATGCCAGGCAAATACCTTTGGTTTCAGATTTTCATGTGGTAGGGTAGCCTGTAAGTTTGTACAACTAGTCAGCCTCAGCAGGGTGTAGAGCTAGAATAGGAATTTGGGGAAGACCATCAGCACTTTAGTGTTTAACACCCAGGCAGTGAATAATAGTGAAAATCATGGCCTTGTAAGTGTAAGGCCCAGCGCGCTAGCTGTCCCTCAGGCTCCTTTAACTGATGAAGCCAACAAAGGGATAGGTGATCAGTGACCACCGTGAAGTGAGTGCCATAAATGTAGTGGCAGAACTGTTTAACTGCATGTATGTTGTAAAATATGCAGCCTGTGTGCTGATTTCTACAAATAGTTAGTCTACTACTTCTTTATCTTAATACTATACCTGTTTTAGTATGTGTGACAGCCTGGGTAAGGACAGAAGAATATAAGAAGATAATAAGACAAAACTGGTGCTT
>QTSX02003917.1:0-42595 GCA_014839935.2 Entomophthora muscae | reverse complement strand
GACCAACTTCAATGCCAAACTTGTAACCTCTGTTGTTGAAGCTCTAGGAACTCACCAGTCTTTCTCTGCCCCCTATAATCCTTCCACTAATGGGGCAGTTGAGTGTGCCAACTTGACACTGGTTTCTATCATGAGGAAACTCACCTACTCTGACGCTGCCAATTGGGATCTATACTTATCTGCTGCACTCTTTGCCCATTGTCTGAGCAAGCATCAGGTCACAGGGTACTCCCCCTTTGCCATGTTGTATGGGCGTGAAGCCACCATTCTGTTGCTCTTTGGGGTTTCCTTACTCTCCTCTGATAAAGCCATTAACCCTGATGACCACATCAAAGACTTAGCCAACTGCATCATTGATATACAGGCCACTGCCTACACTTCCGCCTATAAGACTAAGATGCTTGAGCTCTCTCCTGACAACGCTGGGCACTCCCCCTTGCCTGAGTTTGATGTTGGTGACCATGTCCTATACTATCAACACCATGTGGGTGGGCACGCTCACAAACTGGACTCCCTGTGGATCAGTCCTTTAGAGGTGACTTTCAAACAATGATCTGAGTACACTGTAAAGCTCCTCTCCAGTGGTCGCCCTTTTGCTCGTGTACACGCCAAGTTCCTTGGCAATTATCATCCCCCTAAGGCCAATCTAGAGGGGGGCAATGTTGTGAATAACAGCATTCACCATGTTTTGATTTTGCCTTTGTTGGGCCATTTCAAAGACAAATCTCTTGCTTTTGATTTTGACTCTTGAAAAAACCTGGCTTCTGCTTCAGGAAATATGATTGTTTGGTTTCCTGACTCTGAGCAATCTACTTGCCCCACTCATGCTTGTGGTAAGTGATTCTACTGTCCTGGTAGTGTTTTGTGGTATTCTCAACCTCTATATATTATATTTCCATATTCACCAATAAAATTAAGTTCTATTCACATTTTTGTCTTTGTGTCCTCTGTACTTCTGCGCCTCTCTCTAGCACACCTAGTAGAGATTATTCATCCAGGGCCGCAAGGTAAACGCAATTGCCTTCCCTGTCATCTAACCAAGACTTAGTACAAATCCAATCCTAAGGTTAGGATTCCCTGTTGTGTGTCTGTGCCGCGCCTCAGAACACAACAGTAATCCACTTGATCCTGTCCCTGAAGAGTCTCAGATATCTCTCCTTTTTATAGCCCCTTGTTTCAGACTGAAAACCGCTCTTTGAACTCTGGTTCTTCAAAGCTTAAACTATCCAGTTTTTCTCCTTCTATAATATATTAAACTTTAAAACTTACTTCAGCCAATGAAAGCCCTGAATTTTCCTGCTTCTGTTCTTCATTTTTTAGGCTTTAACTCTTAAGTTAAAGCCCTTAAAACACTGATCAAATAGACTCTGGCTTGCAGCCAATCACACGCCTCAATTCAATGGTTTTTCCAAAAAGGTCTCCCCAGATGACCTTTCCCTGACCCTGGTTCAAACCTGGGGCTGTCTTGCTCCAGGTAAACAACTGCTCAGTGTTTCAAACTGTTTTGTCCTAATTCCCGTCACGTTTCCCCGGCAAATCTTGAGCGCTTCCACATATGTTTTACTTAGGCAAATTTTGACCCCTCAATTTTACAACTTTTCTCTGTGTTTCTCTCAACGTTTTGCAACTTTGAACCTGCTTGCTGCTTGTCCTTTTGCCTCTCCTAGTTGTTCTTGGCAAATTTGCTCTTTTGCCTTTACAGTTTCTATGTTCTTTTTCCAGCTTCTTTCTGGCTCATTTTCTCTTTAATTCTTCTTTCTAAAATAATATATAGTTCTAACAAGCTATAGATTATGTTTCCTTCTCTTTTTTATATAATATTAAATCCTTTTTTAATCATAATCAGGCAGTATTTAACTATTATTTAACTGTTTCTTTTTATATATTTTTCTCTCAAAAGACACTAAAATCAGCTTTTTCACCCTTGCATCCAGTCTGGCTTGCTCATCCTCTCAGCTCTTCTGTTTGTCAACACTTAACTTCTGGTCCTTTGGCCATCCTGCTTTATGATCATATAGTCCTGCATCATAATCTTCTTGTCCTTCAACCTCTCCTCAATAAGTTCCTCAACAAACCCTCACTAGGAACCACCTTTGTTCTTTCTACACACTGAACCATATTGGTTCCCACAATTCAATATGAATTAACAGTCCATCAACTAGCATTCACTGTGACCAAACAGTCCCTCCTGCTAGTTTCTCTGTTAATCCGTGAACCACCTTGGTTCTTTATCTCAGCCCCCATTACCAGAACTTGTAGACCCAGGAATGAGTCTACATTTAACTGGCGTTTGACTGGGCCCTTGCAAGTGGCAATCCACTTAGGCCATTCAACCATAGATCAATGTCTATGCATTGTCTTTACTCACCCATGTGATTAAGTCTGAGCTTTCAGTCGCAGAGTAATCAGCTCTACTTCCCAGAGGCCTGATCACACCAAGTTCTGCAGCTTGCTTCCCCAAGCAAACTGCCTTGGTGACACCTCTGAGCAAATCTATGCCCTTCAATGCTCACTTTTGGTTCCCCCAAAGAGCACATAGGGGCATAAACAAGAGCACCCTACCAGTCCATTAGGTAGAGTGCTTGCTCACAGACCTCCTGCAAGCGTATGAAGGGTACATAGAGCCCTCAAAGCTCTTCCCCTCCCTGGCAGCCGCATTACCTGCCAGGGGTCCAAACCTACTCCCCCCAGACAGACAAAGTTCCCTGATTGCTATTTCAGTCTTCATCCTCCCGCAGCCACAATTCCCTGCTAGGTGAAGCACTATAGCCCAAAGCAGCCAACATCTTCTGCTGGGTGGAGGCAACATCTGCCTCTGGTAGTCCTATGTTACCTACCAGCCAGGCCTTACTTACCCTAGTAGTCCATGTTACCTACTATGATCACCCTACTTACCCCTAGTAGCCCTATGTTGCCTACTAGATTATAGCATCACCACCTAACTACACATTGTCACTCTTCAGCATATTGTCTTTATTTGAAGCCAAATCAATCCTTGCCTGCAAAACAGCACACATGTGGATCACCACATGCCCTCAAGTGAGTTGTCTGATAATGGGACTAACTTTAACACCAAGTTGGTAACCTCTGTTGTTGAAGCCTTGGGGTCTCACCATTCTTTCTCTGACCCCTATAATCCTTCTACCAATGGGGCAGTTGAGTGTGCAAATTTGACTCTGGTTTCTATCATGAGAAAACTCATTCTGACGCTGCCAACTGGGATCTATACTTATCTGCTGCTCTCTTTGCTTATTGCCTTAGAAAAGATTGGGTCACCGGGTATTCTCCCTTTGCTATGCTGTATGGGCGTAAGGCCACCACTTTGTTGCTCCTGGGGGCCCCCTATTACTCTAATATGATAAGGCTATGAACCCTGATGACCATATTAAATATCTATTCAACCACATCATTGATATACAGGCTACTGCATACAGCTCTGCGTACAAGACCAAGGTGCTTGAGCTCTTCCCTAACAATGCTGGACGCTCTCCCTTGCCTGAGTTCAACATTAGAGACCATGTTCTCTACTATCAGCATATAGTAGGAGGACACATTCACAAGCTAGATATGTTTTGGATTGGACCTCTAGAAGTGACCTTCAAGAAAGTGTCAGAGTGCACTGTAAAACTCCTCTCTAGTGGTCATCTGTTTGCCCAAGTGCATTCCAAGTTCCTCTGCAAGTACTACCCCCCTAAGGCCAATCTAGAGGGGGGCAATTTTGTTAATGCTGCCATTTACCATGCTTCAATTGTTCCTTTGATGGGTTATTTTGAGGACAAATCTCTCTCTTTTGCTTTTGCCTCTTGAAATGGGTCTGAATCCAAGTTAGGAAATTCAATTATTTGGTTTCCTGATTCTGTGCAACCCACTTGCCCCACTAATGCTTGTGGCAAGTAATCCTACTGTCCTGGTAGTGTTTTGTGATATTGTCAACTACTATATATTCTATTTTTTATTCACCAATAAAAATGAAGTTATATTTACATTTTTTGTCTTTGTGTCTCCCAGTAATTTGGCGCCTCAATAGCCACGTCTAGTAGATATTATTTAATCAGGGCCACAAGGTAATTGCATAGCCTTCCATTTAATTCTAACTGAGACTTAGTACAGATCAATCCTAAGGTTATAATCCCTGTTGTGTATCTGTGACGCACCTCAGATCACGACAACAACACCAGATCCTGGTCCAAGGTGGTCCAGGATCATAAGCGCTCTGTCAAGGACCAACTGGCATACATTGCCAAAACAGCCAAAAAGGGCCCCTTTGTGACCTCTGAACGCTGGTTCCAAGACATTAATAGAGCCCTCCCCAAGTTCTCTGTGCCACGTGGGATCAGAGTCAACTTTGAAGGCAACCCTACTAAGTTCCAGGTGGCAGCCAAATCAATTGCCAAATTGTATCCCAAGGATGTGTCACTCCACCAAAGCTTTCTGAAGGACTTCTTTGATCTTGGTTTCCTCTGTAAAGAGATGCTGATCAGGCAAATGAAATGAATCTTTACTCTTGAGATCAATGATCCCAAAGGCAACAAAACCTGGACAGTCCTCCCCACCACCTGTATTTGGTTTAATCAAGATATCACACTCTTCATGTCCTTTAAAGCCTTGTCATTGGACATGCCCAGAGAGGAGGTGGAATCCCATCTCAAGGAAGGGCTGTCTAATTATGAGGAAATTGTACTGTTTTAGATGCTTTAAAATCCCTACATGGGACACCTGATCACATAAAAGGCTATTTCTACAATCAATCCCTTTGGGAATGACAGAATTCTACTTATCCCCCAACGTGCAATCATTCTCAAGAAGGATGGAACCCTGAGTAGTGAGCTCAAGGTATTCCCTGATCAAACTCCACCCATCTGTGCGCTATGATTAGCTCTTGGTCACATAGAGGCTCTTTGGCATATGATTATTGAAGGAGTCTGGGCTGCAGAACAAGACACCTCCAAGAAGCATCAGAATATTGAGACAACTGATCCTCAATCTAATTCTCTTGTATCTTTGGCCTGGGGGACTATGGCTGAGTATGAGGTTGTTAAACCAATCACATCCCGCCAGAAAAAGGCTCATGCAAAGGCCCAGAATCTTTTTCAGCCTCAAAAAATTAATGAGCCAGCATCAGGCCAATAAGAAGCACCCCAGCCCATAAATATGTCTGCATAAGGGACCCAGACAGTTCATACCAATGTGGTTGATGAACCAATGTAAATACAGGAACTGGTGGAGCAGGAATCAATGATCAACCCAACCCAAGTTTTATTAGATAGTCCACCCAATGTGGCGGTCCAAGAGAATTTGCAGCAGGCCCAAGTCCAGTATGCACTCAATCAGGAGAAAGAAATTTCTTCACAAGAAAATGGCAGACCAAGACACAAGGTCCAGACCAAACTTGTAGCAGTAACTAAGCCATCTCTTTACACCATAGGATATCCTAAACAGTTTAAGACACCCAAGAAAGCTAAATATGCAGCAGCCCATGACAGCAGTGGTCCTACATCTGGTGGGGCCAATTTGGCATGATGGCTTCTAGAACCTCAATTCAAATAGGGACACTCAAAATTGCAAAAATTCTCCAGCCCAAAGTCCTAGGCTAAGAAAAGGAATATCCTGCTCTCCCTCAAAGCTGATCTGGTTGGTTTGACTGAAGTCAATTAAAGCTCTTAGGCCAGGCCCAGTTTTCAAAGACCCATGCTTCACCATGCCACCCTTTGGTCCCAGAAATGTTGCATCTGTATCAGAAAGGGATTTACAATCAAAGCAACAAACAAAAAATATAGATCTTGACAGCAGGCTGTTAATAATAGATATTGAAAGAGGAGATAAAAATTCACTTTTTCAGTTATTTACGGCCTTTCATTCCACAAGAGAAAAGCTTCATTTTTTAAACAACTTAAACAGTATTTGTTCCTTCCAAAGTCTATCTTTGTAGGAGACTTCAACTCATGGCTCCTGCCTGCAGACAAGTCTCCATTCATGCCCCTTCCAGACCATTTCATCCTGTTTGGTGACTGGCAGAAGGGTTTAGGACTTATAGACACATCCAATTTTGCAGTGGGATGCCCACCTATAATAATTAGAGTTAAATCTATTGAAACTATAGAGTTCTCTTCCTCACACATTGACTATATATTCATTTCCCTGGGCTTTATGGCTGTGTTTTTCTGCATTCCCCCATTGATATCATAGGGATTGATCACAGATTCCTCTTACTAATATTAAAATAGGAGACCATGGTAAGTGCATTACACAGTGATCTTGCATACTTCCCAACAACTTGAGCCAGCAATGGATTGTCAGATTTTTGCTAGGTCCATAGAATTAACAAAAAACAAAGGCAAGAGGCCCAATGGGCCATAATTGAGGACAATGCTAAATAATTAATTCATAAAGTCTTCTTGCCTCAAGACTTCAAAGAAAACCAACAAGTGCCAAATAACTAATATTATTAAACACCTGTAGGCCAACATGCTAGAACAAAAAAGCATGGTCTAAAAAGCTGCCTGGCAGTCTTCCTGTGATAAGCTAGCTAGAATTGAGTTGAACGGCTCCAAACTTGCCTGTCTTCAGGCTTGTTGTAAATTATGCAGCCTGGGTGCTGATTTCTACAAATAGTTAGTCTACTACTTCTTTATCTTAATACTATACCTGTTGTGGTATAGTGACAGCCTGGGTAAGGACAGAAGAATACCAAAAGATAATAAGACAAAACTGGTGTTTATTATGATAGTATTTCACTTATATAGTGTGAGGCAGGGGAATAGCCACCAGGGGAAGGGAGGCACAGACAAAAGGACTTCCCTAATAGAGGAGAGTGAATTGGCACAGCAGAAAGTTCTACGCGAGAGAACAACCAGTTTCATACAGCTTTCCTTAATGAGGCAGATATAAATAACTTTGTTGTTCTATTATTAATCTCAGAAGTAAAGCCTGTGCCTTATGCGCATTTGAAAGGCACTTCAAACAACCGTTTTAGAGGTGTTTTAAACGTTTTTATCTTTAGTAAAATCAGGACGCAATAAAGCAATTGCGCAACTGTTCTGTTGCTTAATTCCCAAGATGGACAACTTTTTGTCTAATCCATTCAATCTGTGACATTTCCCTCCGCTGGATTAGACAACAGGGTCAAGAATGGCTTGGCATCTCTAGGTAGCAGCTATGGTGTTGTGGTCAATCACATGTCTTGTTAGGTGGGGGTTTGTTGCCCAATCCTTGGTCATTGGCCTTGCGGATCCTTAGGTAACCAGTTGTGTTTCCTGGCTGCTATTCAGGTGGTAGAACAGTTGGTGTGGTACAGGAAGAGTCTTTTCAGTCTCTAATAAACATCTTTCTCTTTTATTCAAATTCCTCATACTTTGGTGCAACACTATTGCAAACAGGACAACAATCCATGGAATTTTTTAATTAGGCTTTTGTTTTTTTGGGTTGTTGTCTTAATTGGGGCTTACTCTTGGTCACTAGAAGCAGCACACATATACTGAGCGTGTACTATAGTGATCAATTGCCCAGAATGGGGCTCCTTAAGGGTGTAGGAGTTGGGGCCAGTCTTCTGGATAACTTGAACTGGGCCTTGCCAAAGGGAGGCAAGTTTGAATTCATGGCTGTACCCTCTATTACTGAAGAAGTAGACCAAGTCTCCTACCAGGTAAGTGGGTAAGGTGGGGCGTTTGAATGCAGCTTTTTCTAGGTCCTGCAACTTATGGTTTATTTTTACGGTGTAGGCCTCTGATTTCAAGCAAATAAGAGTTTGAACCAGCTTGCTGAGGTACGCCTCTGGGGACACAGCCAAGCTGGGCTTTACTAAAGAATATAGTAAAGGGGGAAGTCCTGGTTGCCAGCTATAGAGCAGTTGGAAGGGCAGCTTGCCAGTGGCCTGATAATACCCAATGTTATATGTAAAGGTGGCCGCAGGCAGGAAGTTATCCCATTCAGTCTCATGTTGGTGACTGAGCTTCCAGAGTATCTGGACCAGGCTCTCATTAGTACGCTCTAACATACCATTTGTCTGTGGGTGGTAAGGAGTGGATAGTGTCCCACAAATTCCCATCAGTTGGTTGAGGCAGGGGGTGATATAACTGGTGAAGTTGGTACCATTGTCTGTCAGCAGAATCTGAGGGCAATCATGTTTGTATATGATATTCTCTGAGATGAACGTGGCTGTCATCAGTGCAGATTGGTTGAGAATTGCCTTGGCCTCTACCCATTTAGTCAGATGGTCAACCACCACAATGATGAACTTGTTGCAACTGTTGGTAGCTGGAAGGGGGCCCACTATGTCAATGGCTACAGTGTGGAAGGCCAACCCAGGGCGTACAAGTCTGTGTTGGAACTTGGCAACCTTTGGCCTTTCAATGTTGCAATCATGACAGTTGGCTAGCGTATCTACTACGCCAGTGTGCATTCCTTCCCAGGAGCAGTGCTGCTGTAGCAGAGCTAACGTCTTCTGTATGCCACCACAACCAGTAGTTTTGTGAGTGGCCACCACTGAGTCCATGTGTAGGGATGGGCATATTTAGGGTAGCCAAGAGTCTCCACAAAGCTTCAGGAGTTGTCCCTTAGAGACTTTGGTATCAACATTCAGCTTATTGAGAGCTCTCTGTATCTCTACTGGCTCCTCCCCCCCACAAAGAAGGATCCTTCATAAGCTTTTCATAGAGAATGTCAGCCATGGGGGATACTAAGGCAACAGTGGGAAGGCGAGAGAGACAGTCAGTATTCTGGTGGGTTGCCCCAGCTTGATGAATGATTTTGTAGTTATAAGCCTGAAGTTTAATGGCCCAACATGCCAGAAGTCCTTTGGGGTCCTTGAGGATCTTCAGTCATTGCAAGGAGGCATGGTCTGTTACAACCGTGAAATGTACCCCATAGAGATAGACTCTGAATTTTTGATAGGAGTATATCACAGCCAGACACTCTTGTTCAGTGACAGTGTAGTTCCTCTTGTAAACATTAAGCATATGTGAGCAGTATCCAACAGGGTGATCAAGTCTGTTGGAGTCCAGTTGGGAGAGAACACCCCCAATTGTCATCAGACTAGCATCTGTATGAACCACAAACGGCTTGGCAAAGTCAGGGTAGGCCAGCACAGGGGCTGCAATCAGTATTCCTTTGAGAGCATTGAAGGCAGATTGGCACGCTGGGCTCCAGAAGAATTCCTTATCATCTCAGAGAAGCTGAAAAAGGGGGTCACCCAGGGATGCAAAGTTGGGGATGAAGAGGCAGTAGTACCCAATCATCCTCAGAAAGACCTGCACGTCCCGCTTATTGGCTGGGATCTGCATTTTTAATGGCTTCCACTTTCAGAGGTACAGGGCAAAGTCCATCTTGGCTAATAATAAACCCCAAGAACTCAAGGTGCTACTTGAAGAAGTTGCACTTACGTGGTTTGAGCTTGAGATTAGCTGCAAGTAACCTCTGGAAGACTTCCTCCAAGTGTTGTAGGTGATCATTAAAGGTTTGGAAGAACACATTAATGTCATCCATGTAGAACAAGACACTGGTGAGTTTGAGGTTGCTCATCACTGCATCCATGGCCCGCTGGAAGGTAGCTGGGGCATTGGACAGACCTTGAGGCATCCTTGTGATTTGGAATAGCCCTTGAAGAATGATGATTGCACATTTTTCTTGATCAGCGGGGGGTAGATCAATCTGCCAGTACCCACTGATAAGGTCCATGGCGCTGAAGAACTTGGCGCTACCCATTTGGTCCAAGGTATTGTCAATGCAAGGGAGAGGGTATGAATGCTTCTTGATAACAGCATTCAGCCGGCAGTTTCAATCACCACACGGTTGCTACCATCCTTCTTTTTGACAATCAGGAGAGGGGAAGCCCAAGGGCTTTTACTGGGGACCAGTAAGCCAGATCCCAATAGCTTCTGAAGCTCCTCATTAGCCACAACATGATTGGCTTGACTGCACTGTACAGGTCTGGAACAGATAGGTGGACTGCCTTGGGTGTCAATATGATGAGCAGCATCTGCAGCCTTGCCCAGGTCATAATCATCCTTGACAAACACATCCTTATACTGAGCAAAGAGATCCATAGCTTGATCCTTCTGCTCTTCAGAGAGGCCTGATAAGGAGTTGCGGCTTATGACTGATAGCACCAGTGGTTACTCAAAGGGTAGACCCAACTTAGAGAAGTCTGCAAAGGGGCAGTCTCCTTCAGGTTATTATTGTAAATTGCGCTATTAATGCTACTTTGATTTGTCCTTTGAATATTGATAGTTGCAAAGATTTGACTGGTTTTACCTTTGAGTTCAGAATTCTTGCCTTCTGCAAATGGGTCTGGTTCAATATCCACCCATTCCGGATATATTGTACCTGTCTGTGGTTGATCCTGGTATGACCTCATCCCAGTGTGACCCCCCTCAGCCACTCTATCTTCCTATTGAGTGATCACCGGCTCTTGTCAACTATTTAAAGTAGAATCATTACTCCTAATAAAGACAAGTTTATCCACATTTGTGTTGGCTTTTATAATCTTCAAGCTTTTCCTGTCCTTTCTGTCAAAAGTACTTTTACATCTTGTTTTCCAGGAAATTAAGGTATGTGCCCTTAATTTTGCCCTGAAGGCTAACCCAAGGCTAGCTCTGAACCTCAAATCTTTTGTAATAAAGATTTCCCGCCGTGTCCTCCAGGATGTTGTCTCCTGGAGCCAAACACGACAAAATGATGCTCACTACAGAGGCTACAAGCCTCTTGGTTACCCTGTTCCCACGAGCATTCTCTGGTCCCTCTCCCTTTGTTTCTGAAGTACCAGATCAACCCAAATTTTCTAGTCCCCTTCTTAAAGAAGACATCACCAATGCTCCTGAAAATCCTATGGTATTGGTTCTATCTCCCGGGCCCTTTTGGGCCCCCCTTCCCTGCTTTCTCTCTCAACTATGAGCAAGCTTGTGCTGCCGCCTGCTCCCTTCTTCATTCTGGCACAGTAGCCATGCACTCTATCCCTGGCCTCTGTCCCAAGTACACCTCCAAAGACTTGTACTCCTTCCTTTTGGACTA
The DNA here is from genome assembly GCA_014839935.2 of Entomophthora muscae. Classification (NCBI taxonomy): domain Eukaryota; kingdom Fungi; phylum Entomophthoromycota; class Entomophthoromycetes; order Entomophthorales; family Entomophthoraceae; genus Entomophthora; species Entomophthora muscae. Next base: position 31,591 of record QTSX02003917.1, on the reverse strand, counting down.
TGGTCTCCCCCCGCGTTGATGGAATCCATGGATACTATTGGCGTGTTGGTTAACCAGTTCATCCAACCTGCCCTAGTCTACCACCAACTCGCCTTGGGATCCCAGAATCAACTGCTGGATGCAGTAGCCTCCGCTGTCACAAATAACCACGCTCAGAATATGGCCTATCAATAATGGTCACATAGTCTCTTTGCTTGTATTTCTGACAACAAGTGCAACTCGTTGGCGTCACAGAAGTATTTAACCACCTCCCTGAATTCCCTTTGTTTCTTGCTCCCTGGATACATAAAGGATTGACTATGCGAATTGGATGAACATCAGGCAGCCTGGCGTGAGCAAATTGAGGCTTTCCTGTTTAACCATCGGCAGGATTTTGAGACTCTGGTTAGTGAACTAAATCAATTCAGAGAGCATATCAACTTGCAACTCAAATTGATAGGAGCTCATGTTGATACTTGGGGTCATCACCTGCAGCATCAATATGGTCTGGATAAGGCTGCACTAGGCAACACTATACCAAGTGCAAACTTATGTGGACAATTGGGTGGCTTCTATTGAGGTGACTCCTCCCACTCCTCCTGTCGGGACCCCTTTTGATTTTGAAACCAAAGTATAGGAGGCCATTGCTGAGCTCAAGGCTATCACTAGACGCCAGGCTTCTGTGCCACCTCCCTCTCCAGTCAAACCTATGCCTGATCCTCATATTGCCTCCCTCACTGATCAGGTGGCTACTCTATGAGGTGAAATTGAGTACTTAAGACAGCGCCTCTCTAATTCTGAAGGTTTGTCATCTGAAGATGAAGATGAAGAAGAAGGTGAAGTTGTTAATACTCCCGCTCATGACAATCATGGTTGTTGCCCTGGCTTAGAAGGTCAACCCCAGGTCTACTGTGCGCGTGCTCTAGATCAACTTGCTGAAGTGACAAATGATGTAGCTGATAGGCAAGACGCGTTAGAAAGAGAGTTCCAAAACCTCTCTCGCTTTACAGAGACTCTAAATGGACAAGTCACCCCCTTGGTCACGCAGGCCACCTCCCTGGCTACTTGTGTTAATGGGATTGCTGGCACCTTGGCAGTACAACAAATCAAGATTGATGAATTTGGGACTACTGCCACAACTGCCTGAGACATTAGTGGGCAGAATAGCTCTACCTTGGACACTTTATAGTAGAACCTTCAACTTCTCTGGGCTAGACAACCTACTGCTGAATCCAAATTTGAGGGCAACTCTCACATTAACGTCCTCAACCCTGGTGAGAACAGCCAGTCCTTGTCTTTGTCTATTGACCCAAATTATAAGCCAACTTTCAAGCAGATATTTGATCCCAAGACCTCTACCATTGCTGCTTTTCTGACCATTTACAAAACTGCAATGCATAGGGCTACTGAAAAACTCAAGAAGTAACACATACTTACCTGCCTCCATCCCACGTGCCAGGAAGTTGTGGTCCCCAAGCTTCCTTCTATTATCACCTGGGAGGATATGAAGCGTCTCCTTACTGAAGAGTTTGGAGGAGACCTCAGCTTGGAAGTCAAAAAGGATGCATTTATGCATATTGCTTTCAAACCCAAGGAGACCCTGGCTGAGTTTGCAGATTGTTTCTACATGGAAGGTCAGCATTTAATTACTAGACGGCAGTTAACTCCCCAGGAAGCCTACACAGCTTGCTCAAATGCTTTGAAGGTGAACCAGCTATTATGTCTACACTTTGAGGCACGCAAGGCTTCACTCACTTCCATGAAGAGTATTAAGACGCTCTTACAAGACATACATTTGACACATGGAGGTACAGTGGTGCATAAGAACAAGGCCAATAATGCTGGGGCCACCTCTTGTACGCCGCGCATTATGACTCTGGGTACTAGTGGACAGGCTAAGAGACAAGGCTAACATAACTGTGGCCAGATTGAACACCACTTGCGCACTTGCACTAATCCTTGAGTGGAAGATTGCAATCCCAATGAGCAGGCAAGAAAAGAGAGGTCAGCTTAGACACAGAGACACTCTCTGCTGACCAATCTCCCCCGTCTCCCCCTGATCCTCCTTCTGATGAGGAAGCTCCCTCCTTCTCTGGCCCAACTATCCTTCACCTGTTTTACAACCTCTCCAGTGCTTCAGAGCCTGACAATTCTGACAGTGAAGACTCTGATAGTTATGGCTACTCTGTCCTGGCTGTTCCAGAAACTATCCCTGTACCCTACAAGCTTTGCTCTAGGAAGGCTACCACCACTTCCTGGATACCTCCAAGTGAAGCTAAGTCCATGGTGGCTTGCCCTTACCTAGCTCAAGCCCATCAACCTCCCATCTTAGTTGACTCCTCTGAAGAAGCAGCAGAGTTAGCTGAAGCTCTTTTCCACAACGTAACTGTGTCCCTTCCACTACAGACTGTGTATAAGGAAATCCCTGCCTTACGGTGTATGCTGGCCAAATGGGAAAAGGAGCTAGAGGCTGCGCAAGATGTGTTGGCAGTCTTGCCTCCCTTTGGGAAAGATACAACCCGCATGGAAGTATCAATCAAAAAGGTCAAAATCAAGGCCATCTTAGACACGGGTTCCCCTATCAACGTGGTTTTGTCCAAGCTAATGAAGAAACTTAAGTTGGCCCCTGACCTCAACTACACGCAGTTGTTAGCACAGCTGGCATAGCCCAAACTCAAGCCATTGGTGCCTAATCCACTCTACCCATGAGGTTTGGGAAGCTCCTTATTGCCTCCCCTGCTGTGGTCCTAGAGAACAAAAGCTATGACCTCCTGGTTGGTACTCAGTTCCTCCGCAATTATAACGGAATTGTAAACTTACAAGATGGATACCTTTTGCTCTTGGGATATGAGGCTCCTTTGATTTTTGAAGAACCTCCACACCTCCCAGGAAAACGTCTTAAAACTTGTGTGCTTGAGTACCCCACAGGTATTTTCTCCCTCAAGTATAGGACTCACTCCTCCAACATGTGTACCCCTCCTCCTTCCTGCCTGCGGAAGAAGGGGTACCTCTGCTAGCGCCAGCTGCTATCATCATCCCCCCGGGCTTTCAAGTGGTGATTGACTCCCAGATTTCCTATGAGCTACCTGAAAAGTTCTTCTTGGAGCTTTACTCACCTGAATCCTTAAGTTTTACCAAGCCCCACCTATGTCTGGGGATTTTGGACCAAACTCACAAAGAACCTGTGCAATTACTGCTTGCTAATCTGACAGCCCTGCCCATGCAAGTAACCAGAGGCCAGGTCGTAGGTCATGGTTGTGTACTTGGAGCAGAACAATTATCCTCCCTCTACCCCTTTGGAACTTTCAGTGATTTCAACCTACCTGAAGATGATCCATAAGTTCTCTCCTTGTTCACTGCTGCTGATTTCCCCCAATTGTCTCCTGTTCAACCAAGGGACGTATTGGACCTACTCAATCAGTTCAGTGACATCTTTGCCTCTGGGCCTACGGACTATGGCCTAGCTAAAGAAGTCATCCATCAGATTGATACTGGGAATGTGCCTCCTTTTTGTGCTAAACCATACCGCTGTAGTAGGGTGGAAGATGCTTAGGTGTCTAAAGAACTCAAACAGCTTCTGGACGCTGGATTACTGGCTTCTTCCCAAAGTCCTTGGGCTTCCCTGTTACTGATCCCCAAGAAGAAAGATGGAGGACACCACATTTTAATGAATTATTGCTGCCTGAACTCTCTCACTAAGAAAGATTTGTACCCCTTGCCCAGAATCAACAATGCTCTCAGGCAGCTGGGTGGTTCCAAGTTTTTCTCTGCCATGGATCTGGCTTCAGGATACTAGCAGGTTGACCTATCACCTGAAGATTGAGAAAAGGCAGCGCTCATCACGTCAGAGGGCCTCTTTGAACCCACTTGTATGCCCCAGGGACTATGCAATGCCCCTGCCACATTTCAGCGGGCTATGGACTCCATCTTACAAGACCTAAAACTCTCTTGTGTCCTCATGTATCTTGATGATATTACCGTATTCAGTGCTACCTTTACGGATCACTTGGAACATCTCAAGGCTTTTTTCATCAAGATCTGTAAAGCTGGCCTGAAACTCAAACCCTCCAAGTGCTCCTTCTTCAAGGAGCGTCTTGAGTTCCTAGGACATGAAGTCACTCAGACTGAAATCCACCCTATGAATAACAAGGTGGAAGCCATTGAAAAGATGCTACCTCCCACAAATCTTTGAGAGGTACAAGTATTCCTTGGTATGATGAGCTACTACCAAAAATTCATCCCTGACTTTGCTGAACTGAGTTAAACCCTTGTTCAACTGCTTTGCAACGTCCCCTTTGAGTAGACTGACAGTCAGCAACAAGCATTCAAAGCGCTGAAAGCCAAGCTCAAGGAGGCTCATATCTTAGTCTATCCTGATTATGAAAAAGAGTTCATCTTGTATACTGACGCTAGTGGAGTAGCTGTGGGTGCTATTCTTGCCCAACTTGACAATGAAGGTGTAGATCAACCTGTAGCCTACTCATCAAGGGTCCTTAATAAGCACAAAAAGAACTACAGTGTCACTGAGAAGGAATGTTTGGCAGTACTGCATGCTGTGAAACAGTTTTGGCATTACATCTATGGAACCCACTTCACGGTAGTCACTGATCACTCCTCTCTCAAGTGGTTACAACAACTAAAAGAACCTGAAGGTTGGCTAGCACATTGGGCTCTACGTCTGCAAGGGTATGATTTCACAGTGGTACACCGCCCTGGGGCCCAACATCAGAATGCTGATGGCCTGTCAAGGATGCCAATCCTGGCTATCTACCCCGCTGATGCTGATTGACTATATGAGCTAATAGGGTATCCTGACTCTTGGACCACTGAGCCCAAAGATATCCGCCTAGCTCTACAGACCCTATCCAAGGACACCATAATTTGTGATAGACAACTCTTCAAGAAGGTTAACAATGCCTATCTACCTTACGTTTGCCCTAGTATGAGGATAGCCATCATCCTCCAGGCTCACAATGACACTGGCCATGGAGGCATAGCTAAGACTCATGACTGGTTGTGCAAAAACTTCTACTAGGAAAACATGCGCCTCTTGATCCCTGATGTCATTGGCTCCTGCCATTCTTGTCAACTCCAACTTCCTTGTCCTTCCCAACACCAGTTCCAACTCATCCCTCCAAAACATGCCTTCCATACAGTGAGTATTGATGCTATTAGGCCCTTCCCCTGTTCTAGTTTGGGATGTTGTTTATCTTGGTTGCTATAGACCACTTTAGCAAATGGGTTGAAGCCAGAGCAACAAAAGATATAACAGCTAGGACCATGGCTACTTTCTTGCTGCAAGACATCTTCTATTGACATGGATGCCCTCAAGACCTGCTCTCAGACAATGGTACCAATTTTAATGCTCTCCTCATCACCTCTATTGTTGAAGCTATGGGGACTCACCAGTTGTTCTCTGTGCCATATAATACCTCCACCAATGGAACTGTCAAACGAGCAAACTACACTCTAGTATCCATCATGAGAAAACTCACACTCTCTGACGCTGCCAATTGAGACATGTTCCTCCCTGCCGCCCTCTTTGCCTACCACCTTAGTAGACATTGAGTGACTGGTCAATCCCCTTTTGCCATGCTCTATGGACGTGAGGCCACTACCCCCTCAATCTTGGGACTGCCTCTGATTGAGTATGATACATCTGCAAATCCTGAGGCCCACGTGAAAGACCTAGCCAACCGTATCATTGACATCCAGGCAATCACCTACTCCACTGCTTATAATGTTAAGGCTTTGGAGCTCTCTCCATTCAATGCTTCCAGAGCTCCCTTCCCAAATACCAAGTGGGCAATCTAGTTCTCTACTACCAGAATTGTACAGGTGGTAGAGCCCACAAGCTGGATTCCCTCTGGGTTGGGCCCTGTGAGGTTACCTTCAAGAAGGGCTTTGAGTACACTATGAAGCTATCATTGTCTGGCTGTCCCTTTGCCTGCGTCCACTCCAAATTCTTTTCAAGTATCAACTCCCTCCGTCAAATCTTGAGGGGGGAGATGTCGTAAATTGCGCTATTAATGCTATTTCAATTTGTCCTTTGAATATTGATAGTTGTGAAGATTTGACTGGTTTTGCCTTTGAGTTCGGAAATTCCTTGCCTTCTGCAAATGGGTCTGGTTCAATATCCACCCATTCCAGATATATTGTACCAGTCTGTGGTTGATCCTGGTATGATCTCATCTCAGTGTGACCCCCTCAGCCACTCTGTCTTCCTATTGAGTGATCACCGCCTCTTGTCAACTATTTAAAGTAGAATCATTACTCCTAATAAAGACAAGTTTATCCACATTTGCGTTGGCTTTTATAATATTCAAGCTTTTCCTATTCTTTCTGTAAAAATGATTTTTACATCTTGTTTTCCAGGAAATTAAGGTATGTGCCCTTAATTTTGCCCTGAAGGCTAACCCAAGGCTAGCTTCAACCCTCAAATCTTTTGTAATAAGGATTTCCCGTTGTGTCCTCCAGGATGTTGTCCCCTGGAGCCAAACACAACAGTTGTCATGTTCTTCCAGTTGTATATAAGCCAGAAGTTGATGTTTGAGACAACCATAGCTTCACGACTCATGTTGGCCAAGAGTATGAGTACCTCCTTCTCAATTGGCATGAGGATGTCTGGTGCAACCCATGGTTCTAGTCTGGAGGCATTAGGAATACCAAAGATTTCTCCATGAGTGCCAGCTGATAGAGCCAGCAAGAGGCCTGTATTGTGGATCACCTGAGAGCCAGGTGAGGTAGTCACATTACAGGAGGCGTAGACTGGGATACCCTTGACTTCCCCAATTGAGAGAGGTAGCACCTTGACCTTCTTACTACGCAGTGTATAAGCAACTGAAAGATCTCCATTGGTGTACTCCAGATTGATGCAGTGCAGACGTTTAAACACTTCTTCCAGGGGTTCCAGGTGTTTGTTATAGATGCAAGAGAAGACTTTAATGTCATCCAGATAGACCAGGGCACATGAGGGCTTAAGTTCTTCATCACAGCGTCCATAGCTTGTTGGAGGGTGGCTGGGGCATTAGAGAGACCCTGAGGCATCCTGGTAAGTTGGAACAGCCTTTGGTTGGCAAGGATAGAACAATTCTCTTGGTCATATTGAGGGATATCAATCTTCCAGTAGCCAGGTATCAGGTCCATGGCCAAGAAGAACTTGGATATGGGCAGCCAGTAGGCAAGATCTTCTTGCATTCTCACAGTGCAAGAATCCAACGTTTCTGATTGAGAGGCAAAGTCAACCAGCGGAGGGGCATCATAAGGCTCTGTTGTAAAGGAACAAAAAGTGCCAGGGTCAGGCACAGGCTTGTCAGGGGGGAGAGGAATGGGGGAAGAGGAGGGAGGTGAAACCACAAATGCAGTCAAATATTTCTCCTTGTCCTGGCTGCTTAGTAGTTTTTGAGTGATCCTCATTGTACTCCTGAATTCCAGAATCATCAGTGAATTCTTCCTTGCTCTGACTAGCTTGAGGTTTGGTTGCTTCAGAACCATCAGGAGTGATGGAGGGATTTCTATCAGGTTCCCAGGGAGACTCCAGGGTACCTGCTGAAGGTGCAATAAAGCAGACATCCTCTTCATTGCTTCTGTGAAAGTGGTGGAAGTCAGGAAGGGGCAATGTAGCAAGGATCTTCTGAGAGGGGGAACTATTAGCTTTTTTATTCCCATGCAATCCCATTAGAGTATCAGGGGTACTAATTGCTGAGGCATCTTCAAGGTGCTTGCTAAGTTGGTCCTGAAGGGAGTCAAGGAGAGCATGTTGAGCATCCAACTCATCTAGCCACTCTTTCTTTTCCTGAAAGGCCAGAACTAATTCCTCTTCCAGAAACCCCATTTGTCTCTCTTGAGCCTTTATAGTATCCTGAAGAGCAGAGAATCCCATGGTGCAGCTGTTATGGATGTCTTCTGGCTTAGGAGTTTTCTGTTGATGATTGTAGAACTCCAGGGCAACATGCTGATTCATCTGGGTGGGTAACAAGGAAAAAAGTACATGTTTTATCTTGCTCATCCATAGAGCCATTCCAGAGTGGGTGTGAACAGCTTCTGATATATTTTGAGCAAGGTTTGGGGTGCCAATCATGGGCCAGAGCAGATATCAGTTTGGAGGGTTCCAGAAGTAAGGGAGATCTCATTGGGAGGACAACCAGAAGGAGAAGGAGGAGAATATTGACAGCATACTTCCTTCATTAAGGCAGTCTCCAAGGAGCAGGAGACGCGGTCCATGCCAGTTGCTTCAACCATGGGGTCAGTCTAGATTGGTATCAAGGAAGTTAGGGCTTTTTCAATGGAGTTCATCCAGGAGATCATACTTGATTGGGAGCTGGCAATTTCCAAAAGTTGTTGGCAGTTAGTCAACCACTGGCTTAGTCCTGGTTGACCATAGGAAGAGCCATGAAGTCTACCAGATAAAGAGCCAGAAGAAGTGAAGGTTGATCCTGGAGTAGGTTGGGCAGAATGAGCTGCAGTTATAGGCAAGGACAGCTCTCCCTCCACAAAAAAAGGCCACGGGGATAGGAAAAGAGGAAGCTGTGGTTTGAAGAAGCCATGAGCGCCAATGTTGTAAATTATGCAGCCTAGGTGCTGATTTCTACAAATAGTTGGTATACTACTTCTTTATCTTAATACTATGCCTGTTGTGGTATAGTGACAGCCTGGGTAAGGACAGAAGAACATAAGAAGATAATAAGACAAAACTGGTGTTTATCATGATAGTATTGCACTTATATAGTGTGAGGCAGGGGAATAGCCACCAGGGGAAGGGAAGCACAGACAGAAGGACTTCCCTAATGGAGGAGAGTGAATTGGCACAGCAGAAAGTCCCACACAAGAGAACAACTGGTTTCATACAGCTTTCCTTAAGGAGGCAGATATAAATAACTTTGTTGTTCTATTATTAACCTTGGAAGTAAAGCCTGTGCCTTATGCACATTTGAAAGGCACTTCAAGCACCCGTTTTAGAGGTGTTTTAACCGTTTTATCCTTAGTAAAATCAGGACGCAATAAAGCAATTAGCAACCGTTCTGTTGCTCAATTCCCAAGATGGATGACTTAATGTCTAATCCATTCAATCTTCAACAAGGCTGCAACCTCTCTGGAAATTAAGGGGGAACAGCCCACCAAGGCCTTTATATCCATATAAAAAACAAGGATTTCCCAGAGAACCCTTTCTTAAGTGGCTGATGGTGGTGTAACCCACACCACAAAAGGAGATTACTTGCTTCAACCAATTCCTTTTACAGCAACCTATAAACTTCTGAATCTGAACCAAATCCAATGGCCCTTGAAAAATGGATAAGTTGGTTCCTAAAACCCCTGAAATGAATGATCTGGCACGCCCAATTCAAATGGAGGAGCTTGAGGAGATCATTAATTTGGCACCAAAACAGAGGGCCCAGGGCCCAACATATTGTTATATTAGTTCTACAGGCACCAAAATGCATCAATTGGAAAAAAAATTTGATGTCTTTAACACAGCCCTTGAGAAGGGGTCAATCATACCTGGAGGTGATAAGTGTTTGAAAATCTTACTCCACAAAAAGGGATCAAGAGCAGAGCTGAAGAATTGGAGACCTATCACACTCCTGGAAACTGGTCAGAAGCTGTTGAGTAAAAACTTGGTGTCTAGAATGTGCAGAGCACTCCCTCTTGCCACACACCCAAACCAACAAAGGTTTAATTCCAGCTCCATTATTGCTGATAATGCTAATACTATGTCAAATGTTCCTTGCAACAAGACCCAGAATGGTATTGTCATCTTCCTTGATCAAGAGAATTCTTATTATAGGGTATTGTGGCCCTACCTTGATACATGCCTTTTTGCCCACTGACTCCCAGAGAACGTCAAGATGTGGCTTAAATCTCATTTGAGTGAGTTGAATATTAGAGTGGCAAAGGCCCACAGGGATACAGAGGAAATCTTGCTATCCCAAGGCTTTTGCCAGGGTGACCCTCTTATCCCACCTCTCTATAACCTTGCCATAGAGCCATTTATATACCACCTCAGCAGCAAAATTTCTGGTCTGCGCACATAAAGGCAAGATTCATTCACAATCAAGGCTTTTGCTAATGGCTTTATTATGGAACTTGCCTCCAAGTAAGATATTTACCATTTCACAAAGGCCCTCAAGGAGTACTCAGAGCTCTTTCAGGCCAGAGTGAACACTGCTAAGTCACAAGCCATCATTTTGGGCAACCCTGACTTCAGACCATCTCTGGCTATAAAACCAACCAAAACTTTGGTGTGTCACCTGGGCACATGGGTTTAGGTTGGGGGTTTTGACACAAAATTAATGGAGTCAGGAATTCTTAATGCAGTCTATCAATATATGTCTTCTTAGCAGTGCAGCCTGTTGACTCAGATCAGCCAAGTCCAGCTAGTAAATACAATTGGGTACTCAAAGGTCTGGTACATGGCTGTCAGGGGATTCTCCTCTAACTACAACCACATTGGTTTAATGGGCAAAAAATAAAGTTCACAAACCAGCTCCACACTTGGGTCAAACAAAATAATTTAATTTTCAATCAGCTTTTTGATACTAATGGGCTGAACGGGATTTGAACTTGGGGACTCCATGATAGCATTAATGTTTGTGTTAGTAAAGATTTTAATATTTAATTAGCTTTATATATGGACTTAGTTTAATCAATTTTTATTTCAGTTTTGCTCCTAGATTTGAAAAATTTTAGTATAACCAAAAGTAACGTCACCAACCTCTCTAATAATTATTGGCTACTCAATCAGCAATTTTTGCTATCAGCGCGGGTAATTAAACCAGCGGCTATCAAAGATACTAAGTCAACATACACTATGCAAATCATCTTCCTTCTTGACATGAATAGCACCCAGTGGTTCTGTTTACTCTGTTGTTTCTGTTTCTGCCTGATTTTACGTCTCTTATCAAACCAGGTTAAGGAATACCTTGTGAAACCCCTCTAAAAGGTTTCTGCCTAAAGAAACTTGAGGGTTTCATCCTCTATTTTCTTATAATATCCTTTACTTCATTTCATCTTTAAAGAGCAATATTTAAGCAAGCCTTAATAATGCTTTATTTTTTTCCAAAAATAAAGATTATCTTTCTATTCCAGCTTACACACACTTCTAATTTCTGAAATTCTCTTGGAACCATGAAGCAAAATTATTTCATGTTCTGGTTGCTAATCCCTTCTCTGTATGTTGTCCTTGCCCTGGAAGGACCCACCCATACTACTGATTGGCAAAACTCTTCACCTGATGATTCTCATCAAGAGAAGTCCTTGGCCAATGGATGGTTTAAGTATTCCTCAGCACATTGGGGAAGAAAGTTTTAATATGGCCGCTCCGCTTCTTTGCTGCCCAAAGATGATGTTTCTCTGGTTAGACCCAACACTTCCTTCTACCTGTTGATATACCTGGTAGGATAATATCTCATATGAAGATTTAGCTCACTTATGGGGAGATTTGCCTACCTAGATCATATTTTACACTTTGCAATAGTTACAGTTTCTATTGGCTTGGTTATTTCAGGGCTAAATCTTGGGGCCTTGGCCCAAAATATTAGAGAAGAATTCCCTTTCAAGTGGGTCTCTGACAATGGCACAGTTCTTTCCTATATCCCAACAATTCTTTCAGAGTCTCAATAGGACAGTTCAGCATACCCTATAGAGATCAGTTACTCAGCTAATTGCTACCAAAAAAATAATTGGCTTCAAGCTTAGGGGCGGCCTAGGCTTATGTGATGTACACAGAACTGCTACTAAGATCTTTGGGCAAACTATGTCCATAGTACTCTCTACCCATGTGACAGAGCCCCACTGGACTAACACATTTCAGACACAGTGGGAAAAAGCTCTTGGCTTAAACCCTCCCCACAAGCAACACACCCTCAACAACTGGCTGTACAAGGTCACAACTGAGATGGGCTCTCAAGGGATGGATCCCTTTTGGAAAGCAATGCTTTCAATATACAAGGAATTCTGGAGCATCATCTCATTTAGGCCTTTAGCTACCCATAGAGGCGGGCGGGTCTGATATGGTGTCTAATATTCCTGGGTATTCCAGCCCCTATGAAGCACATATCCCTGAACCCCCAAGGTCCATGTTAATGCCAAAAATAATGCAACTACTCCCACATAACAATTCCAGTATGAAGCCAAACCTATTTTGGCTGTACTGCCACAAGGATATAATTTATCTCAAATGAGGACAAACATGTGGAAGGTTCTCCACAGATTATATTGTACAGCAGACTGTGGCAACTGTCAAAATCTCATATGCAACAGATTTGGGGCCAAATACACTGTGACTCACAGGTTCTTCTTGTGCCCCCATAGAATAAGAGTAAGGCAAACTACCTGTGCAATTTTTTGGCCAGTTTGCCAATACTCCACATCCATAGAAAGGTCTGAATTGGACTGGTTATTTATAGATGCCCTGTCCAGAATCTCAAGTCCTTCCGAGCAGCAGTGTTCCACGCTGTGTTGTGAGTAATCCACACCACTGTCCTAAAATCATTTGTGTCCATGCCTCACCCTGAACAAGTGCCTAATTCCCTCATGGCACACAAGCTAGGATGAATTATAGCCAGTTCCTCTATGGCAGCCCTTCCAGTAAGCCATGGTGGGAGCTTGCAGAGGAATGGTCCTGTGGGGTTCCTGGTCACCAGTCCCCATAGTGTGTCCTGGGTTGTAGCCAGGGACCGGCTTGGAGGAGTCATCATTCTCCCACAGGGGTGAAGGGTTGGTGAGAAGCTTATACTTGGCTTGCATAAGGGCAAACTCCTCCAGTACCTTCCCAGTCACCAAGCAAGCATCTCTGCCGTATACTTGGACTTCAGCAGGCGCCAGCCCTTCTGTAGGCCAATACCAATCTTGTAATAGTCTTGATAATCTTCTCTGATGAACTCTCTTCCTCTATTTGTCATCTCCAAATGCCTTGTCACCTTCTCCCACTCCTCCTGGGCAGATTTACTAGAGGCAAACTTCCTTCACCCTAGGCAATAGGATTCCTCATCCCCTGGGCTATAATAGAAAATATGGGGCAATTGACTCATGAGACTTAAATACTTTTTCACACAGGAAATTTAGATAGAGGTCGTAATAGGTGCTTTATTCTCTGTCAGAAGGAAGATCCCCTTAGAAAATTTCTGAGATATAGCCTTGGGGTAGGGAATAAGAAAGAGTTTGTGCCAATACTTGGAGTCCTTCAACAATATCTTGAACTCCTTGTACTTGGTCTTCAACTCCTGCCCTTGGTCTTGGGCTCCTGCGCTTTGGTCTCGGGATCCTGTACTTTAGTTGTGGGCTATGGCGTCTTAATCTTAAGCTCCTGTGGTCTGACCCATCTCTGGCTTCTTATTCTTGGTCTTCTGCTCCTTCTGTAGCTTTAGTGGCCTTTGTAATCCACTTGATTCAGTCTCTGAAGAGTCTCAGATAGCTCTCCCTTTTATAGCCCTTGTTTCAGACCAAAAATCTCTCTTAGAACTCTTGTTCTCTAAAGCGTAAACTATCCTGTTTTTCTTCTTCTATGCTATTAAAGCTTTAAACTTACTTCAACCAATGAAAGCCCTGAATTTTCTGCTTCTGCTCCTCATTTTTTAGGCTTTAACTCTTAATTTAAAGCCATTAAAAAACTGATTAATTAGACTCCAGTTTGCAGCCAATCAAACGCCTCACTTCAATGGTTTTGCCAAAACAGTTTACCCAGATGACCCGCCTCTGACCCTGGTTTGAACCCAAAGCTGTCTTGCTCCAGGTAAACAACTGCTCCGCATTTCAAACAGTTTTGCCATAATTCCTGTCACGTTTCCCTGGCAAATCTTGAGCACTTCCACATATGTTTTACTTAGGCAAATTTTGACCCTTTGATTTTTCAATGTTTCTCCGTGTTTCTCCGTGTTTCTTTCAACGTTTTGCACCTTTGAACCTGCCTGTTGCTCGTCTTTTTGCCTTTCCTAGTTGTTCTTGGCAAAATTTGCTCTTTTGCCCTCCCAGTTTCTCTGTTCTTCTTCCAGCTTCTTTCTGGTCTATTTCCTCTTTATTCCCTTTTCTAAAAATAACATGTAGTTCTAACAAACTTTAGATTATTTTTTCTTCTCTTTCTTTTTACTTATATGATTTTTTATCCTTTTTTAATCATATAAGGCAGTATTTAATTATTCTTTAACTGCTTCTTTATATCAAAATTTCTTCTCAAAAGTCACTAAACCAGCTCTTTCAGCCTCTGCATCCAGTCCAGCTAGGTCATCCTCTCAGCTCTTCAGTTCTTCAGCACCAACTTCTGTTTTTTGGCCATCCTCACTATGATCTGCTAGTCCTTTATCATGTCTTCTTGTTCTTCTGCTTACCATTACCAGTTCCTCACCAAATCCTCACTAGGAACCTCTTTTGTTCCTTTAACACACTGAACCATATTGGTCCATTCCATTCAATATGAATTAACAGTTCATCAACTAGCCTTCACTGTGACCAAACAGTCCCTCTTGCTAGTTTTCTCTGCTAATTCCGTGAACCACCTTGGTTCTTTATCTCAGCCCCCATTACCAGAACTTGTAGACCCAGGCATGAGTCTACATTGAACTGGCGTTTGACTGGGCCCTTGCAAGTGGCAGTCCACTTAGGCCATTCAACCATAGATCAATGTCTATACGTTGTCTTTACTCACCCAGGTGATTAAGTCTGGGCTTTCAATTGCAGAGTAATCAGCTCTACTTCCCAGAGGCCTGATCACACCAAGTTCTGCAGCTTTCTTCCCCAAGCAAACTGCCTTGGTGACACCTCTGAGCAAATCTATACCCTCCAATGCTCACCTTGGGTTTCCCCAAAGCTCCCATAGGGGCATAAACAAGAGCACCCTACCAGTCTGTTAGATAGGGTGCTTGCTCACAGACCTCCTGCAAGAGTATTAGGGTACATAGAGCCCTCAAAGCTCTTCCCCTCCCTGGCAGTCCGCATCACCTGCCAGGGGTCCAAAACTTACTCCCCCCAGACAGACGTAGTTCCCTGATTGCTATTTCAGTCTTCACCCTCCTGCAGCCATGGTTCCCTGCTAGGTGAAGCACTATAGCCCAAAGCAGCCAACATCTTCTGCTGGGTGGAGGCAACATCTGCCTCTGGTAGTCCTTTGTTACCTACCAGCCAGGCCTTACTTACCCTAGTAGACCATGTTACCTACTAGGCTCACCTCACTTCTCCTAGTAGACCAGGTTACCTACTAGGCTCCCCGTACTTACCCCTAGCAGCCCTATGTTACCTACTAGTTTACCGTGTTGCCAGCTAACCACACATTGTCACTCTTCAGCATATTGTCTTTATTTGAAGCCAAATCAACCCTCGCCTGCAAAACAGCACACATGTGGATCACCACAGGTCCTCAATCCCAGGCCTGGCCTTTTTCCCCACCCAGAAGCAGGCAGTTTTAGTTCTGCCAGAAGCTGTCCAATTGTCCTCCTTTAGATCCACTCCTCCCCCTCAAGGTTTCCCTCCGGGCTGTCACAAATGAAAAAATCCTGTTAGTAATTAGTATGGGAAAACATTAAGTACAAGACTCAACCCCCAAGACCCTGCAGGCGGCTAGCCTGAGTTTTTCTGGCCTCAGATCAGACATTGATTCAGCTTCAGAGAAACCCCCAAGACTCAGTGGTATGAGACCTTCTAAATCAAAACCCTGTTCCCAGAGGGATCCTGTTGATCCATCTGATGGGAGCGCTGACCCATAAAATGATCCCAGGAAAACTGAAGCCACCACTAATGGGGGATTGAAGAAACTTCCCCAAGAATGTGGGCTGCCAGAGGATAAAAAATCCTATGGATTAAAGAGGGAATTTAAGATTCCCCGTCCCAGTCTAACCAATGAGGAATTTCTCACATAGGACGCCACCTAGGGTTTACAAACCCTGTTAAATGGTACCACTCAGCCCAGAGGGCTTTGAAAAAGTTTCCCATGGTAGATGGGGGTTCTTATACCCTGGGCTACCAGTAAGTTGCATATTACCATATTTACATTAAATTAATATGAACATTTGGTTCACCCAGGTCATCCTGTATTTAGTTTTAGCACTCTTTCATATGCAGTCTAACTTCTGCAGCACTGTCTACTACTTCAACTAACCTCAATAAACCAAGGATGAAACACCCAAGTTATACTGTCCACCAGGAGCGCCTTTTGGCCAGGTACATTTTACTGAATATCCAGCCAACCCAGCGTATTCAGAGTTCACCTTAAAAATTTTTACTTCACAACCCCAAATCCCAAACCAGAGAGACTGAAGTCATTTTTTATGAAGAAACAGGGATTACTGTGCTCTCCTGCTCTTCCAAGACAATTATAACTACCTACCTGCCTACCTGGTACTAATGACTCCCCCTGACCCCACGGCCCAAACACCCGCAAGAATCCATTGCTACAAGTGATTCTGCCTCTACCCAAATATTTGGGGCTATGTAAATCACCTTTATTGGCCTCATTAATTCTATGGTGCCTTCTGGTGGCCCCTGGGCCATCCTCAGAAATTCTTATCTTATATTGTAAAGTTAGCACCCATCCTGTTGTAGGCCCTTCTTTCTGGGCCGTCTGTCCGCAAGTTCTCAGGAACTCCTATTCAGGATGGATCCCTGATAAGGTCCCTCTGGTTTCCTTACCCCTCCCCCTTAATAACTATTCCTTCCTTTTGCTTGATTATTGTTTTTGGTCCTAAGGGCTTGTTGTATCAGTCAGAAATGTCTAGGTAACTTGAATAAATAAAATTTGGGATTACAAACACCCCTTTAATGTTTGTCACTATGATGAACTAAGCATAAAACAGTATTCAAAATATATTATACTACCTTGATGATATCATTATATTCTTAAAAACTAAAGAAGAACACTGTATGCATGTTTGCAAGACACTCAATCAACTTGCAAAGCACAAAATCTATGCAAAGCCAAGCAAGTATGAATTTATGACAAAAGGAACTCTTGTTCTTGGGCCACATTGTCTTTGATTGTGGCATCAAAGAAGACCCAGATAAAATCAAAGCCATAAACAACATGCAACAACCCACCTCTGTTAAACAAGTTAGATGCTTTTTTGGAATGGTATCTCACTTAAGGAAATACATCAAAGACTGCAGAAAACCAACTACACCAATCAATGACTTAACCAAGGGTAATACTAAAAAGAAATTCATCTGGACATCTGTGACAGATCCAGGAAATTCATGCTTGCTTTTTCATTATCCCAGTCTGACTCTTTTACAGTTTAATGGGGAATCTTTTATGTAAGCTTCAATGAGCTTGGATTCCGGGCAAGCAATCTTGGCATTAAACTTGTTGCCATCTGGTGATCACTTCCACGTTTTTTGCTTCCAATAGTCTTAGCTGCAGACCATCTCTTTCATTCCATGGTAGTCCTCTTTCAATCAAAAACCAAAAACACAAAACATAAAAATATTGAGGGGAAAGCAACCATTTTCACAATAAACATCATTTTTTATTAATTATTATCATGTTTCCATTATATGCCAATTGGGGTACATTCAGCTGAAAACCCCTCCGGTTCTAGAATCACACCTGGATTCCTATCACATGGTTTATGACATAATGGTGTCATCCAATCCAGATCTTTACAAAAAATATCTTCACACATTTAACCTATAAGAATGTGCCATAATACATTCCAGAATCACCTGATTCCTTCCATTGAAATGTATTGCTTTGGCTTGAAGCATTCTGGACTTCTGGCGCCAAAACCCTGTGGAATATAAGTATTCCTGATCCAAGCTATCCTTGTTCCAACTGATAACCAGCTGAACAATCCTGAATTTATAGACACCATTGTCTATATTTAGTTATTTTGCCTTTAATGGTTTTTTGTGTTAAAAACCCATTAAAACGCTTTGAAACTCAAACCAGGCACCACTGCAGCGCCCCAGCGCCTGAAAAAATTTGATAGCAGCGCCTTGGCGCTTTGCAAATCCATTAGGTGGCGCTTTTAACCCAATGATATTGCCAACACAGTACTTTTAAACCACAATTTGGGGGTTTACTTTTGGCTAACCTTAACCAGACTTCTTGACACAGTCAAGGCAATTAAACAATATAATTAAATCCTCATTATTTATATTCCAAGCATATATTAATTAACCTTCCCAGTTAATCAATCAGTTTAAGACACCTAGTCTCATAATCTAAATTGTTCAGATTATTCATTAAAGCCCTCAATTAGTACAGCCTAATTCATTCATGGGTATCAATTAACCTCCATGTTTAATTAGACGGTTTGAGGCACCTAGTTTCATAATCTGAATTTTTCAGATTATCCATTACAGCCCTCAATTAGTACAGCCTAATTGATTCCTGAGTATCATTGCTACACTGGAAAGTCTCTCCAAGGCCAATCCTTTTGTTTTGAATTTCAACCTATGAAATTCATCACAATTCAACCTCTTTATGAAAACACAGCCCAATGTGACTGTAGTACAGTCACAACACCTGAATGTGACAAGAATTTCTAGCTACTAAAGCAAGCTCTGATTGAAGCGCCAATCTTGCAATACCCAGATGATAAAAGGTGCTACAAACTTGAGTCAGATGCCAGCAACACTGCCATTGGCAAAGTGCTACGCATCCGCCAGCCAGATCAGTGTGACTTCTTTTCATTATGTTACAAAAGTAGAAAAATAACTAACACTGAGCAGAGATACTCCATACAAAATAATGAAGTCCTAGCAATATACCATGTATGCAAGAAATTGAGATGTTATCTGGAAGGACATTTAAACATCCAAGTACTAACTGACCATAAATCCTAGATCTACTTTAAAACTCATAACACACACATGTTGAAAGGCCAAATGGATGTCCCTGCTTGGACAGCTTAATCTGGACATCAATTCCAGAAGGGGTACTGAGATAGTCACAGCTGATGCTATCTTTAGACTATGCTAGCCTAG
Source organism: Entomophthora muscae (assembly GCA_014839935.2). Lineage (NCBI taxonomy): Eukaryota > Fungi > Entomophthoromycota > Entomophthoromycetes > Entomophthorales > Entomophthoraceae > Entomophthora > Entomophthora muscae. The sequence continues at coordinate 12,703 of QTSX02003917.1, read as the reverse complement.
AGAAGATTGATCTTACCACCTGGACCCAGACTGACCAAACCTATACAACACTGAGTATAAAAAAAAGGAAAAGATTCCTCAACACATCAGCTAACTCATGACACACTAGTGAGAAATGAGAAGCACTTCCATGTGAAAAATGTTACAGTGTACTTTACCATCAAAGACAAACACATCCCCTACATTTCTCTGGAAAAAAGGGTTGATATCATCCTCAGGCATCACTGTATACTGGGACACACTGTTGTGTTCCAAGGCGCGGCACAGACACACAACAGGGAATCCTAACCTTAGGATTGGATTTGTACTAAGTCTTGGTTAGATGACAGGGAAGGCAATTGCGTTTACCTTGTGACCCTGAATGAATATCCTCTACTAGTTGTGGCTAGAGAGAGGTGCCAAAGTACTTGGAAACACAAAGACAAAAATGTGAATAGAACTTAGATTTTATTGTAGATAAGGAAATGAAATATATATTGTTTAGCAATACCAAAAAAATACTAAGATGGTAGGATCACTTGCCACAAGCATGAGTGGGGGAAGTGAGTTGCGCAGAATCAGGAAACTAAACAGTTGAATTCCCCATTTTGAAAAACAGACTCATTTTGAGGATCAAAGGCAAAAACAAGGAATTTTTCTTGAAATAACCCAACAAAGGTAAAATTTAAACAGTGTGAATAGCAACATTCATGACATTGCCCCCTTCTAGATTGGTCTTAGGGGTGTAGTATTTACAGAGAAACTTGGCATGCACTTGGGCAAACAGACAACTACTAGAGAGGAAATTCATGGTGTACTCTGACTTGCGTTTGAAGGTCACTTCTAAAGGTCCAACCCATAAAATATCTAGCTTGTGAGCACGTTTTCCTACTATATGCTAGTAGTAGAGAACAATCTCCAATGTTAAACTCAGGAAAGGGGGAACGTCCAGCATTTTCAGGAGAGAGCTCAAGCATCTTAGTCTTGTATGTAGTGGCCTGTATGTAAATTATGCAGTTGACCAGATTTTGATGTGGGCATCAGGATTCAAAGCTTTTTCAGAAGAGATTAGGTGGCCCCAAGAGCGCTGCAGTGGTAGCCTCCTGTTCATACAGCATAGCAAAGGGTGAATATTTTGTGACACAATGTTTGCTGAGGCAATAGGCAAAGAGAGCAGTGGGTAAGTATAGACCGCAGTTTGCCATGTTGGAATAAGTGAGTTTTCTCATGATAGAAACCAAGGTCAAATTGGTACACTCAACTCCCCCATTAGTATAAGGATTGTAGGGAGCAGAGAAGGATTGATGAGACCTCAAGGCCTCAACAACTGAAGTCACCAACCTTGAATTGAAGTTAGTTATATTGTCTGACAACAACACTTGAGGACAGCCATGGCAATAGAATACATCTTGCAGCAAGAAAGCAGCAGTCATCTTAGTAGTGATGTCCTTAGTAGGGCAAGCTTCCACCCATTTGCTGAAATGATCAACAGCAATTAAGATAAAGCAGCAGCCTGAGCGGGAGCAGGGGAGAGGCCCCACAGTGTCAATACTGACTGTGTGAAAGGTGTGCTCAGGGGGGACTAGCTTGAGCTTGTGAGAAGCAGCTTGAGGACATTGAAACTGAAAGTTGTGGCAACTATCAATGACATCTGGAATCAGCAGGTGGGGGTTATCAAAGTAATAGTTTTTCTGGAGTCAGTCATGGGTCTTAGAAATGCCTCCATGTCACGTCTCCTTATGAGCCTGAAGCACCAACAAAAGGCAAAGACTGGGGTGTATGTAGGACAGGTATTGATCATGGACCTTTTTGAAGAGCTGTTTGTTGCAAATGAGAGTGTTTTTAGAGAGCTTAGACAGGGCAGTTCAAATTTCTCAGTCTTTTTTCCCAGGAAGAAGAATATCTAATTAGTTCATATAATTGATCAGCTTCAGCAAGTTTTATAGCAAGGATAGGCATTTAGGACAATGTGTCAGCATTCTGATGCTGGATTCCAGGACAATGTAGCACAGTGAAATTGTAGCCCTGCAGGGTAAAGGCCCATCTAGCTAATTTCCCTTCTGGTTCTTTGAGCTGCTGTAATCACTTGAGGAAGGCGTGATCAGTGAGCACAGTGAAATGGTACCATAAACGTAATGACAGTTTTGTTTAACTGCATGTATTATAACAAGGCATTCTTTCTCTGTGACACTATAGTTCTTCTCATGTTTATTGAGGACACTAGAATTTTAGGCCACAGGGTTATCCACCCCCTCATCATCTAATTGAGCCAGGATGGCCCCAATAACTAGGTTGCTAGCATTTTTGTAAAGTATGAACTCTTTATTGTAGTAACAATACACCAGGATGGGAGCCTCTTTGAGTTTTTGTTTAAGGGTCTCAAAGGCTTGTTGCTGACTAGCGGTCCATTCAAAAGAGACATTACGTAATAGTTGAACCATAGGTTTGCTAGTGTTGGCAAAAGTCAGGGATAAACTGTCTGTAGTTTCCCATCATGCCCAGAAAGCCTTGAACTTCTTGCAGGTTGGTGGGTGGAAGTATTTTGTCAAAAGCCTCAACTTTCTTGATCATTGGGAAAATCTTGGTCTGGGTTACCTCATGGCCCAAGAATTCAAGGTGCTCCTTGAAGAAAGCACACTTAGATGGTTTCAACTTAAGGCCAGTCTCTCAAATATTTATTAACAATTCCTTAAGATGGGCCAGGTGGTCAGTAAAGGTAGCACTAAAGACAGTTATATCATCCAATTATACCAGGACACATGAAAGCTTCAAATCACACATAATGGAGTCCATGGCTTGAGGAAGGTATCAGGGGCATTTCATAGTCCTTATGACATACAGGTAGGCTCAAACAGCCCTTCAGAAGTAATGAGCGCAGCTTTTTGCCTATTTTTAGGAGAAAGGTCAACTTTTCAGTAACCAGATGTCAAGTCCATAGCTGAGAAGAACTTAAAGCCTCCAAGACAGCAGAGAGCATCATCAATACTCTGCAAGGGGTAAGAATCCTTCTTGGTCAAGGAGCTCAATTGGCAATAGTCCATCACAATGAGGTGACCTCCATCCTTCTTCTTCAAGATGAGCAAAGGGGAGGCACATGGACTTTAGGAAGGAGCAAACAACTCAGTGTCTAATAGCTGCTTGAGTTCCTTAGATACCTGAGTGTCTTTTATCTCACTACAGCATAGGGTTTAGCTCAGAAGGGGGGAGCATCACCAGTATCAATCTGGTGAAAAACTCCTTTGGCTAGACCATAGTCAGTGCTATCCTTAACAAAGATATCTGAAATCTGGTCTAGAAAGTCAAGTACTTCTCTTTGTTGAACTGGGGACAGTTGCAGTAAGTCTTGTGCAGTAAGCAGAGATAGGACCTGTGGCTTGTCTTCAGGTAAGTTGAAGTCCTGGAAGTTACCAAAGGGATGTAGTGATAGCACATCAGGAGCATTCAGCAACTTTCTATAGCTAACAACCTGGCCTCTGGACACATTTATGTGGAGAGCTGTTAAGTCGGCTACCAACAACTGAACAGGATCTTTGTGAGAGACATCTAGGATCCCGGGACAGAGGTAGGGTTCATTGCAGCCTAGCAAGGGAGGAGAGTACAACTCTAATAATGTATGTTCAGGCAACTTGTACTATATCTGAGAGTCTAGGATGGCTTGAGAGCCAGGGGAATGGTCACAGCAGAAAAGGCCAGGTGCAGAATCCCTTCAGACTCAGGGTAGGCCATAGGAGGGCACTTCATGTTAGATGAGTGAGTACAGTATTTTAGTGTGAAGGCACTAGTGAGGTATTCTGAGGCACATCTTGAGGCGCTTTCTGGGAACTTTGACAGGCTACTCAAATATTAAAAGGACTTAATACCCTAAGATAGAGTGAAAGCTGTCTTTTAGGTTGATGATAACATTGTACTCCTTAAGGAATTAATTATCAACTATAAGGTCATAACTCTTATTCCCCAAAACCACTGCAGGCACAGCTTAGAGTAGTTTGCCAAACCACATAGGAAGAGCAAAATAGTCCCCTATAGCAAGAGTCATGGGTAAATAGCTGTACCATAATACTGGTGATAGTTAAGGTTGGGGGCAAGTTTGAGCTTCTTGATAAGCTTTGAGGAGACAACCTTAACAGGAGATCCTGTGTCCAAGATGGTCTTTATTTTCATCTTTTGGATGGATATTTCCACACTAGTGGTGGTACAACCAAAGGGAGGGAGGACAACCAGAATGTCTTGGGCTTTGACTAGCTCTTTGTCCCATTTTTTGATCATGCATCTCAATCCTGGAACCTATTATAGACAGTCTGGAGAGGAAGCAAGACTAAAAAGTTCTTGAATACAGCGTCAGCAACCTCAGCAGCTTCCTTGAACAACTCTACAAGCACAGGAGACCTCTTAGCTTGGGTGAGGTATGGACAGGAAACCACCTCCTTGACTTCAGACATGGGCTTGGCAGTTGTAGTTTTGCCAGAGCGTAGCTTTTAAGGGACTGCAATGGTTTTGGAGACTGCTAGAGCTGAATATCCATAGGTGTCAGAATTGTTGATGTCTGAATCATCCATGCAGAGTTGTCAGAGATGGTGCTGAACAATAGCAGAATGGGAGGAGCCTCAGAGTCAGTGGGCTAAGAGTTTGCTATGGATGGGGGAATCAAAGATGACTGGGAAGAATTGTCAACCAATAGCATCTCTGCCTCTAGGTTGACTGTTCTTTTCCCGCCTGTTCCTTGGGATCAGCTCTTTCAAAACAAGGATTGGTACAGACTTAAAAGTGGTGGACTATCTGGATGCAGTTATGGTAACCCTGACGTCTAGATGGACTCTGGGAGTTCATAGTGAGAATGCAAGGGCCATAGGACAAAGAACCAGAATCAAAGGCATCTCAATTTTCACACACAACAGCTTCAGAGTGGGTAAGGTGCATATCCTACAACAGCGTCATTATGCTATTCATAGAGAAAAGCATGGCTTTTTGAGCTGTTGAGCAACTTGTGTTATTGCTGGTATGTTCAAAGCTACAGATAGATGCTAGCCTTGCCAATGTACTCTACCTAATACTATGCAAGAGCACTACAGACTACAATAGAATAGAAATTTGAAGATAATTACGTTTATTGAAGCTGGAGTACAATCTAGCCAGCGGCTGCAATCTATCCAGGTGTAACTAAGAACTTGTTCTCATTCTTTCAGGCGTTTATATCAATTTATACTGCAACAACCCTTGTTCTTGTCCTTTCAGACAGTTCTCAGTGGCTATCTTTGCATTAGGTCCATCTTTGCTAGCTACGCCTATCCTGATTGGCTGTCCTTGGCACATGTGTTGCTACTGGCCTTTACAGGAGTACATGGCACTTCAGCTACAGCCTATGCTCTTCTTGAGCTAGCCTACTGTCATTTGTTGATTGGCTGTATCTTACACACCTATTATTGCGCTGGGAACTACACCATATTTAGTTGACACTTAGAAATGGTCCCAAATCTTTTCTATTACATTGGAAGGTAGAATTCCAGTATTCCATTTCCAGTGCTTAATCAGTGATCCTTTTCTGGCTGGCAAGCCTTCTGCTTATTAATGCAACAGGTCAAATTGGGGATTATACACTGTATAATAGCAGACTTGATCCAGTATTACCTCGTGGATTATCCGCCATGTAATGCTGACCCAAACCAATAAAGAACCTAATTATACGCCATGTGATATTGATCCAAAATTGGTATTTATTAGCCATATGTGCATCACTTGTTTGATATACTCATATACGTCCATCAGGTTGGGTGGTACTGAGTTGATACAGCATCCAGCAGAATGAAATGAGCAATATACAATTGATGATTGCATGATTACACACTGTTTAATCAGTGATAATCTTATTGACTAACTTTCATCCAGCGTATAATGCTAATATCAATTATAATAAACTAGTAACTATACAGTGTATAATCAGTACACATTGGAATGATGATCAGTGATAATACAGCATATAATTGTTGTATCTATTATAATAAACTAAAAATTATACGGTGTATAACTGCCATATCTATTATAATAGCCTAGGGATTATACGACATATAATTACTACACTTAATAGAATATTGGCCTAGTGATAATACGGCGTGTAGCTGATAAAGATCTGCGTGCAATGATTAGCCTTATCATTTGTGGTCAATCAGCTTAATATCACATGAGCTTTAAAATAGAGGCACAGAAGTTGATTAACCTTGAGGGCTTGAGCACAAGCCATGTAGGCCAAATGAGCTTTCAGCTGTCTACTAGTTATCAATTGCTGTCCTTCCATATAGAACCTGTCTGCAAACTTGGTCAAAGTCTCCTTGGGTTTGAAGGCAATGTTCATAGAAGTGTCCTTTTTACTTCCAAAATAAGGTTGCCACCAAACTCATTGATAATAAGCTGCTTCATTTCTTCCCAAGACTCAATTTTGGGCATCTCTGGCACTACTACTTCCTGACAGGTTGGGTGCAAGCAGATTAGAATATGCTCCTTTTTAACCTCATCAGAGGCCCTTTTCATGGCTGTTTCATAGATGGTCAGAAACACTGAAATTGTGGATGTTTTTGGGTCAAAGACTTGTTTGAAAGTAGGCTTGAAGTGAACTTCATGAGTAGGACCACCATTGTTACTATATAACATATTTATACGCGGGGAGAATTCAGCTTCTGATTATGAAGAGGGCTGTTGTGCCCACAGCTGGCGGACACTTTCTTCAAGAGCAGTCAAAGTTTTGGAGATGTGGGCACCCAAATTGATGGACAGGTCTGTCTGTTGTTTGGTAACATCTAATTGTTGACTATGGGTGGTCACCACAGTTGAAAGCTCAGCCAACCAAGAGGTCAAAGAAGGTCTAACTGAGAGACAGGGGGAGAACCTGTCATTTACAGAGTCAATTAACTCACTAATTTCTTGGACATCCTTGTCAAGGCTGAGGTGATCTTGCTTCAGATGGTCTACTTTTGTTGGCTAGGGCAATCAAATCCATATCACATTGGATTAGAGGGTTCCCGGGCAGTCCAGGACAGCAGCCATCTTCCTCAGTGACCTCATCAGGGTAGGTGATGGTTGCCACAGTATCTTGTAGAACAACAACTTCCTGTTGCAGGGCAGCAACTTGTGCCATCAAGGTAAGAACTTGAGGATCTGGCTGTGGAGGGTCTGCAGAGTACCCTTGACTACAAGTGGAAGCACTTAGTTATCAGATAGTATCCCATAACTTATGTTCTCTTTTCATCATGTCATTAGATGGGGGCAAGCAAGGAACATCTGGTTTAGGTGCAGACAACTCATTCACTTGGGCTTGAAGCTTGGCAATGGAGGTGGCTGTTGTGGTTCTCTCTTGTTCAAACACTTTCTGTAGCTCACAGAGTCCTCTAGCAGCAAACTCTGTTACTTGTTGCAATTTCACAAAGGAGTAGGCGCTAAACACATTGAGTTGCTCTGCAGGTTGTTTGAATTCAAAGAGATAAGCATTCATGGTGTATTCTACTTGAGTTTTCCAAGGCTTCTCTAACTGGTGAAATTCATTTAGATGTTCTCTGACGTACTCAGGGATGGACTGGTGCATTTGCTCTATGGAAGTGACTAAGCAAGCCTGAGAGGTAATGGAATTGTGTTAGTTATCAGATATCAAGGAGAACAGAGAATGAATCCACTGCTGGTAAGCAGAGAACTGATTCCAATGATAAGTGATGGCAGCCTGAAGAGACAAAATCATCTGAACGTGGAGTTCTAACACCGTTTGATAGTGGGCTAAGGCAGGCTGCACAATGGATGACAGTAGATACTCAGCAGAGCCAGCTGCTGAGAGGAGATGTTGTGGAAATTGTGGGGGCCTAATTAACTTGTAGTATTCTTCTTAATTAAATTGTAATTAAACGCAGGGGATAGCTCCTTCATGGGCTATCCTGGGCTACCGCCATGACTTGCTCTAATTTAGGGGTACCCATGGGGTAGGCTACTAGACAGGGACCGTTTCCAAGGTTTACTATAGTGGGGACAATAGACAGGTCCAAGATGTCCTCTTCAATAGGAGGACTGGTATTTCAGGCAAAGTGGATCTTGTATAGGTGAAGGCAAAGGTCCTGAAAACGTAGTTGCAAAGGGGGTAACCAAGGGGCTTACAGCCCCTGTAGTGAGCACCATTTTTGTTGTAATCTGAGGTGCAGCACAGGTACATAACAGGGAATCCTAATCTTAGGATTGAATTTGTACTAATTCTTTATTACATGGAAGGGAAGGTTATGTGATTCCCTTTTGGCCCTGAATGAATCATCTCTACTAGTTGTGGCTAGAGAGAGGCGCTGAAGTACTTGAAAAAACAAAGACAAAAATTTGAATAGAACTTAATTTTTATTGAGAATAAGTAATTAGAATATATACTGTGTAGCTTTACCACAAAACATTACATAGACAGTATGATCACTTGCCACCAGTATTAGTGGGGCAAGCAAGTTTCAGGGAATCAGGAAACCAAACAATTGAATTCCCTAGTTTGGAAACAGACTCATTTCATAGGGCAAAGGTAAAAGCAAGGTATTTTTCCTCAAAATAACCCAAAAAAAGGCTTAAATCAAAATATTGTGAATAGCAGCATTCACAACACACACAAAGGTCAATAACCTATACCTCATCCTAAAGGAAATAGTATGGTGGCTTAACTTAAAATAAAATATCATTGTTGTTGTAAAGAAGTGCACAGTGTGTGAAAAATACTCAAGCACCAAAGTACCTCAACCTACATTCAGCCCAGTACCTGACCCAGAACCATTTAAGGTTTAGGGCCTGTACATAGTAGGACCTTTCCCAGAAGCCAAAGCAAAACAACACTTCTCAATTGTAGCCATTGACTTTTCAACATGCTGGGTAATCTTCTGGGCAACCAATGATCACAAAGCAGAAATAATCAACCGCTTTATCAATAAGGCAATCATAGAAGACCATGGAATCCCAGACTACATCATCACTGATGGAGCCACAGAACTGTCAGGACATGTAGTGAATGATAATTTAAAATCAAATAACATCAAACACTCTACAACCTTGCCTTATAGGCCACAAGCCAACAGCAGAGTTGAACACCTAAACAGCAGCCTTATAAGAACCCTTGAGAAAATAATGGATGGCAAAGCCAAGGACACATGGCCATTATATGTGAAGCATGAATTATTAGTATCTTGGATATATACCAACCAAGGGACAAGCTACTTGCCATTTGAATTAACATATTGATACAAACCAGATATAGCCACCCACAATAACCAACCATATGTGAATATTCCCCCAGGGAATCCCCCCACAGTGGAACAGGTTCCAGCACTACAACACATATGCCTCAAAGCTAAGATAGAAGAAAGCAAGAGAATCAAAGCAAAAAAGGTGCCCTGTTCAGAGGAACTAATCCCAGTCAACTCCAGTGTCTGGATCTTGGCTGGAAACAGAAAGAAATTGAATTCAGTACACAGAGGACCTGGAAGCGTTGTCAAATACAGATCAGACAGAAACACATACCTAGTCAAATTCCAGGGCGCCAAAGACACTATCATCAAAAAGTACCACAGATCCTGCCTTTGCATCAGAAAAGGGGAACACTAAACTTGGCTAGTACCTACTAACAAAAAAACTCCAGGAACATCAGGCGGTACCTGTCATGACAAAGCCCCCTCCTGATGTATCAGAGTAACCCCTTAAGGGAGGGGTGTGTTAAGGAGCTGTATGTACTGATGTTCTGGCTGTTGCTGAAACACATAGCATCCAGTCAATTCCTGGTTTGGTGTCAATCTAATATTCAGTTCAGCACTCTTGAAATGGTAACAAACCAATATCACATGGCTTGTCCAGGTATCCAGCAACTCAAATCCAACTCTTACATGACTCCCCTATATTTGGTCTAACTTAATTCCCTACCACAGTGCAAGCTATCTAAGTTTAAAGTATTATCCAATAAAATATACTTCTCTTCTTCTTAAATCCATATTCAATGCTTCCTCAAAAATTGCTTCTCATCAACAGTATCTGAATCTTTGGTTGTGACTAATCATCAACTCCTTATGGATTTGGGTGATTATTCCTCACCACTTGGAGATCACCTCATATTACCCCGCTATTTCTGTCACATGACAAGGGTTTTCTTGTGGGAAGCCTTGCCAGGGGCCAACTGTCATGGCTCATACCAGAGGCAGACTGGACTTCAACAGGGGAGGCAGGCCGGGCCTGGAAGGCCATGTACACAATAGGCGCAATTTGTACCAGATAGTTAACTGCAGTAGCTAGGGGGCACCAACTCCCAGTATGGAGCACAACTTGGTTGGCCAGCCCCAATACTATGATGCTAATGAACCCCAACTTACTTAAGTCCTGTTCAGGAGGCACATTGGGTAGAGGGGGAGCAGCAGGAATCTCTTTCATAGCAGGCAGGAGATCCAGATGATGGGGGTGGAAATACTCCAAGTCAAGAGCGCAGGGTGGATCAACTGAGGTAGCAGGAGTATAACCAGGAGAATATGGATAGTCAATTTTATATTGTGTTGTGGATTCCTGATTAGATGCAAAGATAATAATTAAATTTGAGCATAAATAGACAATTCCTGCAATAAGATAATGATTTCTGGGCATAAACTCGTTTTATTAAGATTTCAACAGTGAGGAGGGCTTCTCCTCCTTGCTACTTATACTTACTGGTAATTTAGTGGCCTTTTGTGCCACCAGTGAACTGATGGCATCAATTTCAGTTGAACTTACAATTTTCACTGGAATTTGTGTACTTGATTCAGGAGGTGGGTGCTCATTGGTTGGTATAACATGAACCTTTCTTGAACTGCAGCATGCTGAGGTACCACAGTTATTTATAGATCCTGCAAGCAATTGAGTGCCCAATTGTGCTCCCAATGTATCATTTCCCAATAGTTGAGAGGCCCAAATTAGATAATATAATTAAACCCAGGGATTTGAGGCTTGTGTGTCTCTCAAATCCTAGGTCATTTTGTTAGTTGAAAGAGGGGTTTTCTTGCTCTGGGAGATACTTGGTAACGGTTCCCAAACTGTGGGGGTTTTTGCCTCTAGGAAGGCCAGCTGATTGTACAGGGAATTCTGGGCCCTGAAACCAACCCTACAGTTTCATCAATTGCTTTTTATTTGGCTGATATAGTAACTCTAAGGCTGGATATCCCTACCATATATTTCACATTATATTTTAAACCTTTTATATTTATTTTTTTGTCACAAATGTTCCTTTTAAACTAAACATATTGATATATCTGTTTAATTTGATAATTTCATCCCAGAAAAGACCTCTTAATATTTTTTCCATATTTGCTTCATATTGTGTATCTTAATTAAGATGTACTGGTAACAATGTTAAAAATTTGCTAGCTTGTTTTTCTACTTGATTTTTTTGCATGTTTTAGTTGCTATAGGGATTTGCTCTTGGATCAAGATTTTCACTCCAGTGCCCAGTTTCATTTTGTTTTCCAATAATTTAATGAACAACATAGTGTTTTAATACATGATAGAAATCTTTTCATGTGTGTGATTAGTTGTTGATCTAAAAAAATATTTGTGGTATGCATCTCTTGTCATTTCTGGATGTTTTTGCCCATTAATGCCAATTTTCTCATGAAATGAGCTTTTTTGCTAAAAAAAGTTGAATATTGCTTTGGACTGAACTGATTTTGTTTAAGGCTAGTATGTTTTGCTTATCTCAACAGATTATAAGACTAGTGTACCACTTGACCATATAAACAGTTAGGTAATCAATCCCAACATGACTAATTTAAGCTATCATTTCTGTAATTGACTAGAAATCATGTTTGTTATGTGAAATCAAGCTGAAAGTAAATTGCAGAGGCATAGTACTATAAAATCTAACCTGAACTTATAAATGAAGGATTGTCAAATTCTTGGTTTAAATTTCAAATCACATTTGCAGAATGGTATTTTTAATTAAATTGAATTCTTTGTATTTTTATTTGACTTTTTAAAATTGCAGGAACTCATAGACACTTAGCAAATTTCAAGTCAAACTGCATATTTTTGATGGACAAAATGAATTAACTGGTATCAGATTTGAAGTGTTCAAATCCATCAACCATTTTTATTAAGTTTACTACGTTTTTGGGATTGCAAGATTTTCAAATCCAAGAACCAAATTTCAAATCACTTTTGAATGCCACTATTAAACTCAAATAATAATTGTAGGAGTTGGAATCCAAATTGAATATACAGTAAGAGACTAGGACAGAGTAGTCCAAATCAAGAAGCTCCACTCTGGATAAAATCAAATGGGAAATTCAATCTTGATAGCCATTTTTAGACATGAAAATTAAGTGAGATGTAAAATTGTCTAAACATAAAAATTATGCAATATTCTGCACTTCAAATCACTAATATGGCAACCACAAACCCATATAATTGTCAAAACTGCAGGCTCAACCCTCCAGCAAGGTTCCAAACAAGCGGGTTTGTGACCTGCAATTTGATTATACGGTCACTCAAAGCCGGACTAGGAAGTCAACTCAAATTACCAAATCCAACAACATGAACAGATGATGATCCCTTACAGTGGATACCTTGTTTTGGTGCTTGACTCACTACCAGGATCAAGCCACCCCTTCTTTCATTTAACCATGTGATCAACAATCATGTTCCTGCTATCCATTGATTCACTATGACTATATAATCACTATCTCACAATAAAGATTATTATCTAGCCTCTAAATATTTT
>QTSX02003916.1:0-43004 GCA_014839935.2 Entomophthora muscae | reverse complement strand
AGGGAGTAATCAAAGATGTTGCGACAGTTGGTAATTTTTAGAAGGTAATAAGGTGGCTTTTAAAAGAATGTGATAGCTCTTGCTTAAGATTTTATTTTCTATAAAGAAAGCTTCTTGTCTAATGCAAGCGTTAAAGAGCTTTCTTGATTTATTATCCCACTTCAGATATTCTGACAGATTGATTTTTTTGAAAATATAATCATTCAAATGTCAATTTGTTCCATCAAAATTACTAAAATATCTTCAAAGTAGAAGGCTTTTTATGATATAATCTGAGTGTAAAAGGGATAAGTAGCTATTATTAAAATTGCTGTGATGTCAAGGCTTGTAGGAAATCCTATGGCCAGCTGACTTGATTTTTATAGAAGGTAATAGTGATTCTTGCCAATGGTCTGGTAGTTTATTAGTGTTGTGTGTGGTGCTGACAAGGAGCCCACAGTTCTTACACGTTGCTTTCCTTTGATTTGTTCAAACTGAGATGGTGTTGAGGGGCTTCGGAGTTGTTTAGAAGTTCCTTTATTGTCACTCGTTTGAATGCAGCAGGAGGGCTTTGCTTTGGCTTTTCGGGTGGAGAGTGGTAAGGAATGAAGATTGGCACTTGGGCCTTTTGGATGATTCTGTTGAGCTCTTCATCCTTGATTGGGTATCGCATGCTGAACTTGTGTTTTACACGGAGATGCTTTTGGAACGTGGTGACAGGGGCGCTCTTTCTGTATTGGTACCGACAAACAATGCATTCCAGTTTGTCGCCCTTTTCTGTGTAGTATCTGCGAATGGAGAAATGCATAAGTAAACGGTATGGGGAATGTATGAATAAATAGAGTGTGAATATTAAAGCGCTGATAATTGAAGTAGACAAGTTGTCATACTGGGTAAGTGATAACTTGGATTTGTTTCTGATAAATGGATAGTAGATTCAACAATATGAGATAGCGTTAGGCTTGATTTTTAAGGAGAATTATATACACTTCTTGGTCTTACGAATAAATCCTGCCTGACTGGGACATGATGTTTACACGATTTCAGAAGCAAATTACGCTGTTGCTGGTATGATTTGTCTTGATTTTGTTTCGACTGCTATGTATAATTTTGCCTACAATGCACAGGTTTTCGCTACTAAATTTAATCAACTCTAATAATTCATCAGTTTAAGCATGAAATATATTAAAAATACGAAATGACTAATTTTATCAAAGTTTAAACTGCCGAGATACTCCAATCTGTCTACCAACTGATAAAAAGCCAGGCATATATGGATACAAGCCAATATTATAAAATCATATAATTTTCTATTGTTATAATTTGATATGAGAAAATATGTTTCGATAACATTATATTTTAAAATATTAATAAATCGATTAAATAATTGGATAGTTGCGCTTTCAATACACTGTAGGCGAATTGTGTACTACAGTTGAAACCAAATTCGAATGTTTAGCGGCAGCTAGTTTAAGCAGTTAAATGGATTGTATAAAATATACTATTTTAAACGTGAGTCAATCATTAGGCCGTAATCATTTATAACCAATTCCCCCTTAAATGGAAGTAAAGAAACATAGTATCATTTAGAAACAAGCCTTGCAGCTAAGAATGTTGGGTTTGCTTGGTGGCTTAAATTGTTTAAGTCGTCATCTACTCCACCTTTGCAACCCAAATAAGCCAGAAATGGGACATGGGATAGGATAATCTAACCCTTGTCCATAAATCACAGGCTAGTAGAATGCTATCAATCTGACGTCATCAAGGATAGATCCACTCGGATAAACTTCCCCTTAAACGTGATTTTAACTTCATCTGTCATGTTTGATCCAGCAACTCCTTGCTGCAGTGCAAGATTTCTTTCGATTCTTAATCAAATAGAACCATTGTTTTTTTGGTAAATTTGTAACCGCTGCGATAGATAGTGGGGTTCAAACAACTTTTATCAAAGTAGTATAAAATCTAAAAATCATTAAATGTAATGGGGTCTTTAGGTGAGAAACTACCAAGCTATAAGGGAGAAAATGTGAGTATTTTTTAAAAATACTAGGAAGTAGAGGAATTTGGATAAAACACTAAAATGACGTCAGGCAAAGGAACTCTGAGAACGAAACTGATGGCTTTAATATAGAGATTTCAAGGTTAAAAGCCATGCTTGGTTTTATATTGAACACTGTCATCATTGTGAGAAAATATATATGAAAAGAAACTAACACCCTTAGAGAGTAAAACAACAACTTGGAGGATAAAATTCTAACTGAGGAAATAAATCCTGTAGAATACATAAAAGCTTAAAATTAACTAATCAAAAAAAGTAAAATACCAAGATATACCAACAAGCTGCAAATTTTAGGTACTGATAAATCAAGGACATAATAACTTCACCAATGTTATTTAAAATAAAGCCAGCTATTTATTTTTATAGAAGTGCTTATAATTTAAAAAAATCAAAAGAAAGCTGGTTAAAAGTTGATGATATATTTTATAAAGAAAATAAATCCATGCTACAACCTCCATCCCAAACAAAAGAAATGATGATCGAGTGGGCTGAGCTTCAGGTCGTTGCAGATGATTCCTTGTTAGCATTTGAATCTCGCCTTCCTTTGAATGGAAAACTTGATTCCATCCAAAACTTCTTATCTCCCAGACGTAGGTAACTTTACTTTACCAGTAAAAATCTGGTTAGAGACGGATCTAAATTCTCCTTAGACGTAGTACTGCCGGGGCTTTCAGGATACCACATCCCAGCTGGGGTCAAATTAGTCTCAGCTTGCCAGGATATCAAGAGTGACGTGCTGCCTCTTCAGATGAGAGAGGGGAAGAGGTAGGTACAGGCATGGACCACCAGATTATGAGACCAAACTTTATCAGGTAAGAAAGAGCCTTCCCAGCACGGCCCATGGTCCAGCAGCTGGCAAGGCAGAGTCAATAGTCCAGTGAGTGCCAGGTATAGCACTCCTAGGAATTAACTACTCTGTCTAGTAGCATCAGAAGTAAGCGGGGTTGGGACAGTTAGTTGGGTGTTAAGAGAAGTTACATTGGAACCAGGTAAGAAGAAGGGTTGTCGTATTTTCTATTGAATATCAGGGAGTAAATAATGATTTCCTTGCCATTGCAGACAATGTGGTAGGGATCTTTGGGAGCGTCTGGGGAGGTGTACCACTACAAGTCTTCCAAAGTCAATGGTTCTTGATTGGGGTTTAGGAGATACTCAGTGAGTGTATAAGACCAAACATAGTGTCAGAGGGGCACTAGTAACCAGGTACTTCTGGGTCTCCAGCTGGGGCTTGATGTTTAACTTCTGAGGTTGAGTTCTGGTATTTGGGAAATTAAAAATGAAAGAGTATCAGAAATATGTAAAATAGGTTGATGAACCAAAGGTTCATATCAAACTTTATTGGGTAAAAATACAATACAGATTCTCACAGGGGCTCTTGACTTATATAGTTACTCACCTGTAGGTGCCTCTGGGCATTCTTTCTGGGCTATCTAGGTAGCATATTTGGGCATCTCAAATTCTGTTGTCTGGTTGGTCAGCCTGTTGTTATTTTTAAGGTCTTTAGGACCAGCTGTTTGGCCAGCTAGTAGCCTATCTTTACCATGCTGGTCATTGGTTATGGTAGAACTGGTTGCAGGTGTTATGAATTTATCTTCAGTCTGGTTACCAAACTTGGACTGGGCCAACAAGCATTCCTGAGCTTGAACATCTTGATTAAAAAAGGGGTTCCCAATTGGGAACCCCAGATTACTAGATAGAGGGTAAGCTTGAACTGAGAGCCCTGGGAAGCTAAAACCAGCCTGCCCAGGCCCAGCCAAACCCGCAAGGCTTGGGCATGCCTTTGAGGCCCAGGACGGGCCCTGCAGCTGCAGGCAGGACGGGATTAATTCCTGCCCAAAATATTTGCTTTGCAAAGCAAATTCAGGTGTGAGTGTGGTCCCGCAACCCCCACCTGGTGGCAGGATGTGGGGTTGATTCTCCCACAGGGGACTGAGATTGTTACTTTTGGGACACAGCTGCCAACTTACTTTGTTAGGAAAAGGGAAGAGCACACCATAGGAGGGGTGCTAACCTGATGAGGTAAGATTAAAAGTTGTCTACCAAGGCCCATGGTCCAGTTGAGAGAACTATGTTGTCAACTAGTCTGTCAAAGGTAATATAGGCTATGCCTGTATATTGGTTGGCAGATGGGGGTGCAAGACCAGGGCTAGGAGGTAGGTGGTCTGGTTTGGGTGAGAGTAGTGCTTCTATATCAATCTGTTAAGCAGAAAGATAGTTGTATTTCTCATGAAATAGTGCGGCTGGGTGTTTGTACCAGGTTCCTCTGTGATAAACTGTTCTTGGGGTTCTTTATCTGGCCAGGCAATCAAAGCAGAGGTGTTATCCAAGGTAAACTTCTTTTATTCTGGCTTGAGAGATATTCAGAGAAATGTACTGGGCAAAAGAAAGCTCCTGACAGATAATAAAAGCAGGCTAGGTTTCAGGAACTTCCTCAGTTATGTGGGCCAGCAGGCAAGGGTTTTCTGTTGGAACAGTAGTGAAATGAAAAAAAACCAAGACAAAATAAGAAATATAATGGTAGAACCAAGGTCTCATAATCTTATTTATTTTATAATGGCAATACCATTTTACAGGAATTCCTTGGTGTGGGGTTCCTGTTCATAAGTCCCCCATTATGTGTCCTGGGTCATAGCCAGGGACCAACTGGAAGGAGTTATCATTCCCTAGTAGAGGTAGGTGGCTAGCTTGAAGTTTATACTTGTCTTGCATTACTGCAAACTCCTCCAATACTTTCCCTATGACTAAGCAAGCATCCCCACCATGTACTTGTACTTCAGCTGATGCTAGTCCTTCTGTGAGCCTGTACCAATCCTTTGACAACCTAGTAAACTTATTCCTAATAAATTACCTTCCCCTATCTGTTATCTCAAGGTGTCTATTTAACCTTTCACATTTCTCCTGTGAAGTTTTGCTAGTGGTGAAACTTTGACAGCTTTGGCAGTAGATATCCTCCTCCCCTTGGCTAGGGTAGAAGATATTGGGAAAGTCACTCATGGGGATTATCTATACTATTTGAAAATTTAGAAAGGGGTCAAAATGGGCTTTTATTTGCTTTCAGAAGGAAGATCCCCTTAGAAATCTTCTGGTATATTGCCCAGGGGTATGGGAAACAATTGATATGTGCTGTTGAGGGTCTGGATGTACAAGCATTCTGGCTACTGCCAACCTACTTAACATCTAGCCATCACCTGATTTGGTGCCCTTCCAATATACTGTTTGACATACCAAAAATGGTAATAAAGCAATATCACATGCCAATTCAAGTATCCAGTGGCTCAAAAACATCCTGCACATGACCTACCCCTAGTTTTGATCCAACTAAATCTCTGCCAAAACACCAATTATAGTAACGGCAACTCCAATTGCAACAATGGCAATTGCAGCCAAAGCGCAAACTGCACCCGTCCCAAAAAGAGGACACCACTGAAGTAAACAATGATGAAATAGCAACAAGCTATGAATCTGACCCCATATTATCTGACCTTAAAGGTCTCAAAACAGAGAAACAGGGAAAATAGAAGAGGTAACAGGCTTAAGTTCCCCTTTCTCCCCCCAACTTGACAAGAAACTGTACCAAGGCACAAACTTTGCTGCTCACATACCACAAGTCCCGCAATCCTCCATTTTTATGAACTTAAAAATTAAAGATTGCTTCAACTTCTTGTCTATCCATACACTTACAAATCACATACACATAAAATTTTATTTGACTCTGGTGCACAACACACCATGGTAAGCAAACCATTTATAACCAAACACAAAATACCAGTTGTCAAATCCAACTTCAAATACGCCAGAATGGCAGATAAATCAAAGGTTCTACTCAAATGCAAAGCAACTCCCTTCAGAATTGACCTCCAAGGCATACAAACGTCCATTAAAGGAATTGTCATGAACAACATAAACTACAACATTGTAGCAGGCATGGACTGGTTCACCCAAGTGAACCCCATAATATGTTGGAAAACAAAAACCATGACCATTAAACGCAATGAAGTCAATTTTAACATCCTCAAAGAACCCAATGACCTCATTCTAAGAGACACAGTATTTTTTCAGGTCATAAACCAAGACAACTTAGAACATCTAACCAAATATAGTACCCTCCACATAATGAGGTACACCAAATTCAATAACATAAAAACAACAAAAATTCAATGCCCAGAACTTGTGGCACTCCTAAACAAATATGCCCATGTATTCAAAGAAGAACTCACCGAGTTACCCCCTGAACAGGAGGTCAAACATGGCATCAACTTATGAAAAGCCATGCCCAAACCTGCACCCCTCTACAGACTCTCTCCCATGGAGACCCAAACCCTCAAAACACACATTGAGGACAATCTAGCAAAAGGATTTATTTGCCTGTCTGAATCCCCATGGGGGCAGCAGTGTTCTTTGTAAAGAAAAAGGAAGGCACTCTACGTCTAGTAACTGACTATAGAGCTCTCAATGTGAGCACAGTGAAGAATAAATACCCTCTTCCACTTATAGAGGATCTGTTTGCAAGATTCTCAGGTGCCAAATTTTTCTCCAAAATTGACCTCACCTCAGGGTACAACCAAGTTTAAGTAAAGGAAAAGAACATACCAAAGACCGCGTTCCATACACAATTTGGATCCTTTGAGTGTAGGGTAATGAACTTTGGGATGACCAACACTCCCACAACGTTTGTCACCATGATGAACTAAGCACTAAATGGTCTCTCAAATACATTATGCTACCTCAATGATATCATCATATTCTCAAAAACAAAAGAGGAACACCTCACACATGTCCGCAAGACACTCAATTGACTCGCAAAGCACAAACTTTACACAAAACCAAGTAAGTGCCAATTTATGGAAAAGAAACTCCTTTTCTCAGGCCACATTGTCTCTGACGGTGGCATCAAAGCAGATCCAGACAAAATTAAAGCCATAAATAACATGCAACACCCCACCTCTGTTAAACAAGTTAGTTGCTTTCTTGGTATGGTAGCTTACCTAAGGAAATACATCAAAGACTGCGGGAAACTAACCACAACAATCAATGACTTAACCAAGGGTAATGCCAAAAAGAAATTCATCTGGACACCAGAATGTACAAGAATTTCCAACTATTAAAACAAACTTTGATTGAAGCACCAATCTTGCAATACCCTAATAACAACGGGTGCTACAAGCTCGAGTCAGATGCCAGTGACACTGCCATTGGCGCAGTCCTGCGCATCTGCCAGCCAGGACAGCAAGACTTCCTTACAGTATGTTATTAAAGCAGAAAACTAACCAACACTGAGAAGAGATACCCAATACACGATAAGGAATTGCTAGCAATATATCAAACATACAAGAAATGGAGATGTTACTTAGAAAGACATCTAAACGTCTGAGTACTAACTGACCACAAATCATTAATCTATTTCAAAACTCAGAACACACTCACACAGCAACAAGCCAAATGGATGTCCCTGCTGAAGCAGCTTAATTTGGACATCCAATACAAAAAGGGGGCAGAGCTGGTCACAGCAGATACTCTCTCTAGACTATGTCAGCCTAGAGAGGATCATCCTGACCACCTGGACCCTGACTGACCAAACCTATACAACACTGAGTATAAACCCAAAGGGAAATACCTCTCAACACATCAAATGATCCACAATACATTAGAAAGGAACAAAAAGTATTTACATGTATCAAATGGCACTGTTGTCAGGAATACTCCTGACATAAACCTAATACTGACTGAAAGGAAAAGTTGGGAAAAGATAACTGAAACCCCAATTTTTGGGGCAAAATTTGATATGGAATTCCCCCCTTATTAGGGGAAAATAAAAATGAAATTGGGGAAAAATTGGATCTTGGTAGGCGCCAAACTAATTTATCATCCGGGCAGGCGCCTGCTGCCCCCGCGCAGACGCCCGCCACGCCCTCCAGCACCCAGCCAGCCACCTGCAAGCCCTCTGCCAGCTGCCTGCCTGCCCGCCAGCCTCCTGCCACCCAACCAGGCACCTGCAAGCCCCCACCAGCTACCTGCTTGCTTGTCTCCCGCCAGCCCCCCAGCTGCCAGCCTGGGCCCTGCCGCCCACCCGCTTGCCTGCCCAGCCACCAGTGCACCTGCTGCCAGCCCACCTGCTTGCTCCTTGGGCTCCAGATGGATGCCTGCCACCCATCTTGGTCCCAGGGCCCACCCTGCAACCAATCAAAAATTCTCCTGTGGTACAGCCAATCAAATAAGTCCCTGATAACAGGGGAAACTTCAGAAGATAAAATTACCCCTCCAGAAGAGGGCAGGAATAATATTTCAGATTTTAAAAATAAGTTTGCCACCAACCAATCAGGGGCTAATTCACTGACCACATGGACAAGGCCAAACTCCATCCAAAACAATGTTCTTGACACCAAAATAACTTCTGAAAAGGAGTTGACTCACAACCTTAAACTAGCACCAGGGCAACAGGAAACTATTGGTTTACCTCAAGAATTTCTCAACCTGCCACAGATAGCAGGAGAACAGGAATTTGATCATCTTCCCAAGCCCCAATTGCCATTCCTACTTTCCAAACTTCTGGGATCTCCCATCCCCTGTTTTTCCTCCCAATTGCAAATCTTTGCACAGGGGAGAGGACTATAAATAAAGGATCTCACCTCAGTAATAGCTTGTGCTATTATTGAGATTAATACCCTCAGTAAAGTGAAATTCAACTTACAAATAAAAGTTAAAACTACCAATAAGCCCCTGCCAACCCTCCAATCCAAGGAAGATGAACCACCTCATCTTCACAGCTGTGCTCACAGCTTGCCTTGGGATTGGAGGCTACCAACAAGGTTCAGAGTTTTTTGGGCCCTCCCCAGATGGACTAGGTCATGACCCCCACTACAACCCTGGTCAACCAAACTCCTCCCAGACTGGACCCTGGCCTCCCCTGGTGTCTCCACATTCTACACTCTCTATTGCAATGTACACGTCCATGTACTACATCTTAACATACTTTGCCGGGAGCTTTGGGAGATACAACGTACATGCAAAGATCTTCCGCTGGCTAATGACTGTGTATCCTATTGTTACCGCCTTGACTGGGTTCCAGTTCACCAACCTGTTGCCATACATCCTGCAAGTGGTACCTACTGTAACTGGGTGTTACAACTGTATACTGAATCATTAACAACAAACATGTCTCTTACATCCCACTTGCACAAAGAGTTGATACCATATTAAGTCATCACCGCCTACTAGGACATACAAAGGCTAACAACCTATACCTCACATTAAAAGAGATATTATGGTGGCCCAACCTCAAACAGAATATAGTTGATGTTATGAAAAAGTGCACAGTGTGCTAGAAATACACCAGCACAAAGACTCCCCAGCCAACAGTTAACCCAGTACCAGACCCTGAACCATTCAAGGTTTGGGGGCTAGACATAGTGGGCCCCTTCCCAGAAACAAAAACAAGCCAATGTTTCTTGATTGTAGCTATTGACTTTGCCACATGCTGGCCCATCTGCTGGGAAACAAAGGACCATAAAGCAGAAACCATAAACTGATTCATTAACAAAGCAATCATAGCCAGCTACAGCACTCCAGACTACATCATAACCAATGGAGCAACCAAGTCATCAGGTCATGTAGTAAACAACAACTTAAAATCAAAAACATTAAACATTCCACAACCTCTCCATACAGGCCACAGGCCAACAGCAGAGTGGAACACCTAAACAGAAGCCTTATCAGGACCCTATAGAAAATAATGGATGGCAAAGCCAAAGACATATGGCCACTATACGTGAAACATGCATTACTAGTCTCCCGAGTCCGCACCAATCAAGGAACAGGCTATCCACTGTTTGAGCTAACCTACAGGTACAAACCAGAAATAATTACCCGCAACAAGCAGCCATACTTAAAGATCCCCCAGGGAAACCCCCATAGTAGAACAAGTACCAAACTACAACACATACACCTCAAAGCTAAAATAGCAGAAATGAAAAGGCTCAAAACACAAAAGGTAACCTCCACAGAGGAACCACTTCCCATCAACTCCCCCGTCTGGGTTCTAGCTGGTAACAGAAAGAAACTAGACTCAGTACACAGGAGACCAGGAAGAATCATCAAGTACAGACCAGATCACAGCACCTATATAGTAAAATTCCAAGGTGCCAAAACCCCAATTGTCAAGAAATATCACAGAACCCGTCTCTGCCTCAGTAAAGGAGAACACTCAACAAGACTGGTCCCAACTAGTAAACAGCTCCAGGAGCATCAGGTGGCAGCCGTTAAAACAAAGCCCCCTCCTGATGCGCCAGAGTAACCCCTTAAGGGTAGGGGTGTGTCAAGGGTCTGGATGTACAGGAATTCTGGCTACCGCCAACCTACTTAACATCCAGCCATTGCCTGATTTGATGCCCTTTCAATATACTATTTGACATACTGAGAATGTTAACCAAGCAATATCACATGACAATCCAAGTATCCAGTGGCTTAAACCCATCCCGCACATGACCAACCCCTAAGTTTGATCCAACTAAATCTCTGCCACAGCCCAATCTATATAAGTCTAAAATATTATCCAATAAAAGATGCTTTTCTTCTCTCCTAATTTAATATTTGAAGCTTCCCCAAAAGGCGCTCCTTAACAGTGCCAATACTTGGAGTCCTCCAACAATCTCTTAGACTCCTTTTACTTAATCTATGGTTCCTGCACCTTTATCTTGATCTCTAGCTCTCTGTGTAGTCTTAGTGGCCTTTGTTATTCACTGTTTCTAATTCAGTCTAGTCTGCATCAGTTTCAACCAGCCCTTAATGACCTTAGTAATCCAGTCTGTCCAATCCTTAAAAATCCTCAGACTAATCCCCCTTTTATAGCTCCTTGTTTCAGTCACTTTTTCCTCTCAAATCTTTGGTTTTCTGGGCTTAAACTATCCAGTTTTTTCTGCTCTAAAATAAATTAAACCTTTCAACTTATTTTAGCCAATTAAAAACCAGCTTTTCTGGGTTTATTCCCTCATTTTTTAGGCTTAAACCCTTTAGTTAAAGCCCTTAAACCTTTATCAAACAAGCTTCAACCTGCAGCCAATAAAACGCCCTGATTAAGCTATTTTGCTGAAATACTTTCCCAAATGACTTGCTATTGACCCTGGTTTGAACCAGGCATGGTCTTGCTCTGGATAAACACTTGCTCTGTGTTTCAAACTGGTTTGCCGTGATTCCTGTCATGTTTTCTGGGCAAAATTGAGCATGTGGCCAATTTTTTACTTATGGGATTTTTTGAACTCTAATTTCTTCATCATTTTCCGTGTTTTTCAGCATTTTCTTCCACATTTCATCAGTTTGAAACCGCCTACTGCTTGCTTCTCTTAATCATTTTGGCAAAACTTCACCCTTTCCCCTTGGAGTTTCTCTGTTCTGTTTCTGGCTGCTCTGGCTCTTGCTCTTGCTCACTCAATCAATTCCTTATACATTCAGATTATATTTTATGTGAACTATTTTCTACTTTTCCTTATCTTTTTATGTTATTTATCCTAATCTTTTTATCATATCTTTTCAGCAGTTTACTTAAATCTTTTTATCTGCTTCTTTCCTAATATTCCTCTTTTTCCTAACAGTTCAAGTCTATTATTTCTGCTTCTTCATCTAATTCTGCTGGCCCTTCTGAACTAAATTCCATTTCCTCAGTTAGTCCTGTCCATGACCTTCTAGTCCTTCAGCTATTCCTTTTCAGTCCATCAGCTAGTCCTCACCATGAACCAACTAGGTTCCATTCCTCACTATGGTCATCTAGTCCTTCAACTAGTCTTCACTGTGATTATCCAGTCTTTCTTACTAGTCTTCACTGTGATCTTTTCCTTTAAACCACATTTGTTTCCTTCTTCAGCCCCTGTTACTAATACCTCAGACTCAGGCAATAAGTCTACAAGGCTACTGGAGTTTGAATGGGCCCCTGCAAGTGACCTCCACTTGGGCCATTCAACCACAGACAATCCTCATGTCTGTGTATCTATCTTTACTCACTCAGGTGGTTAATTCTGAGCTTTCAGGCGCAAAGTAACCAACTTTACTTCCCAGAGGCCTGATTGTACCAAGTTCTGTAGCTTCTTTCCCAATCAGCTACCCTGAAAACGTCTCTGGGCATATTCATATACCTATGGTGGCTTCAGGCCCTCCCTTAAGCCTCCAATAAAACATAGACAAGGACACCTTACCAATTTATTAGGTAAGATGCTTACCAACAGACTTCCTGTTAGTGCACAAGGGCATGTAGAGCTATCTTAGCCCCTCCCTTCCCTGGAAGCCCATGTTACCTGCCAGGGTCACATCACCCATTCTTCCTAGCAGCCAATGTTACCTGCTAGGCTGGTACACTTCCCATCCCTAGTATTTCTTTATTACCTACTAGGTGGAGACCTTACCCTCCTTTAGTAGAACATGTTACCTACTAGATATTTACCTGTCCCAAAACCACTATATTTTGCCAACTTTAAGCATAGTCTTTATTGTGGCCAAATCAGCCCTTGCCTGCATAACTGCCTCCATGTGGATCATCACAATCCAACTGCTTCAATTGCTTGAATTTTTTTCTTCACATAGGTGGACTTGACATACCAAATGGATGAGTGTAGGGAAGGTGGGATATTTTTTGACTTATCACTATCACTTGCATAGAAGATGATGAGATTGTACAAGTCTTGGACAAATATGGATGGGAAAAGCTCACACCCTTTCTCAATTTGGTGCAAAGCTCATTGTAGGTGGCAGGCTTTGAGAGCCTGAGATCTGAACCAAAATTGTAAAGACATGCATATGCAAGATGCATGTCAGTGTGGTTGGTGGGTTAGGACCAGCATGTATGCCCTGCAGCCCTGATTTTCTTGATTGCCCATTCCTGCTGTTCTATCTCAGTACTCATTACAACTGTGTATATGGCTTGTTGGGTAGCCCATTCCTCCAGCATGTCCTTGAGCTCCGTCTGGTATGCATACCCATATGTGGTGTTTGATATTGCTGAGTAATAATTGACACCCACTGGAGAAACTGCTAGAAAAATCCAAAAAAATCTGTACAGAATTGGGCCGCGCTTGTAGACATCATATTAGATGTGCTTCTCCCCAAATTCTTGGATACTTGCAGAAATTTTGACATATGACAAGAAGATGGCAACATTACATGTTCTAATTGCTCTCCAGTGATCAAATTAATGCCAGTAAATTTTTATGGGTTAGTGTCCACCAAATTGGGCCCATTGAGAACTTGATTGATCAAGATTTTTGCAGCAACCACAACTTCATGCATCCATTAATTGACTGTTATCTTATTGATGAAAATGCTGTGGAGTCCCAGTTGGAGGCACACCTGGACTTGGGGAATTTGGGGGTCATTTTTTATGATGGCTAACATGAGAGAGTGGGCTTTGTCATCATCAGTTTACGCACAGGCACCATTTGGAGCCTTCTTGGGAGGGGGGCCACAGTTGGCATGAGCTTGTAGGGTTGCATCCACATTGGACTTTGCAAAACTCATTGTGGTTGCTATTTCCCTAAGGGACATAAAATCCCTTGTTTTTCAACCATTTCAGAAAAAGTTTTGGGGTGATTGATTTTTTCTATTTCTTGCACCTGATTGGCTGAGCAACCTCCAGAATTAATTTATAAAGCATGGGACATCATTCATGTTGACAATCCCAAAAATTATTTTGCATTATATTTTATAATTTCAATTGAAAATTCAAAATAAAAATTAAAACTTGCTTTTATTATCAGTATCAACTATTTAAGCCAGAAAAAATATCCTTGAATAAATAAGATAAGAAAAATGTTTTTGAGGATTGTCAACATGGAGGATGTTTCATGCTGTATGAGTTAATTCTGGAGGTTGCTGTTGGCTGTTGGAGGGATGTGTCTGTCTTAGGAACCAAATAACGGGACGGGAAGATATTCCATCAATGTTTTTCTGTCAACAGATTTTCTTCTAAATTTGAACCAACTATTTTTTCTTCATATGTAAATTATAAAATTTGCAACAATAAAAAGGTAAAAAGTCCAAAATAAAGAAGTTATATTCCATAAAAATTATTATTTATAGCTCATAATGCTTTCATTTTATTTTATGGCAGTTAATTTAATTCAATTAGATTTTTATACAGTAGTTTTCAAACCTTCTGAGTTAAACAAAAAATATAAGTCTAAAAAAATACAACTCAGTCTAAAAACAAAATCAAAGTGGATCCAAATCTATTGTAATTTAATTTAAATTCCTTAATTTTTTGTTTTGTTTTTAGACTGAATCGTATACGCTTTTAGACTGAGATTTTATGTTTATTTCTTCAGGTTTAAAAACTACTGTAAGGGAAAGATTTAAAGTTAGGTCTCTTAAAGACAAAAAAACAAAAATAAAAATATTTATATTTGTAAAGAATTGCTTTTATTAGTAAATAAAGTATATTTAATGTATTTTATTTTAAATTTAATATTTTACATACAAAGAAAAAAATAGTTGGTTCAAATTTGACGGAAATCCATTGATAGAAAAAAATTGACAGAATATCTTCCTGCCCCCAAATAATGCCATCTGGTTGACTGATTCTATATTCCAGTTTCCTTAGCTGGTCCCTTGGCTCAATTATCTGATTCCTGATGCCAGTGCAAATAAGGTATTTGGGTTAGCAGCTGCCTGTGTGTGGTGCGCAAGCAGGGTCATGCTAGAGGAAGCAGGAGAAAGAAAACACTCCCAGCTAGTGCTTGGAGAGGGGCCTGCGGGTTGGGAGTGACCATAGATAGAGGCTTCACTATTGGAAGACCCAGTGTATCCTTGCATGATTTTTTCAAGGCCAGGGGTCAGCTCATTTACTTGTCTATTGAAAGAAGAAGAGTACATAATAAATTTTTATTAAAACCTAACCTCAATGAGAGGAGTGTATATTTTAGTCAATTTATTTATTAAGTATGTCTAATTTGATGAATATTATGATCTAAATTTTAGCCGTCTTGTCAGGCATCCAGTCTTGAGCGGCCGGCCTGTCATTTTCAGGGGCAACTTGGGCCAGGTTTTTTGCAGGCAATGCCCACCACAAGAGGGGAGCTAAATTTAAAAGGTAGGAGGCGGACTTCCCCACCTAAGACCACGGGCCAGCGGCCAGGATTATAGTGTCAATCACTCCTGTGAGGGTGATGTACACAATCCCAAACAGCTTACCAGTATGGTTGATTGGAAGGTCGGATGAGGAAGCAGGCATGGGTTTTGGGGTTACAGGTGGTTCCATGGACAGGTCATAAGCATGGAGATAGTTGAATTTTCCTCTGAACAACTTGGGTGTTGAAAATATCCACAGGCCTTGTTGGTTATATCTAACTGCGGATTGTATGCGGGCCAGGGGATCAAGTTTGAGTATCTTTTCCGGGGTGTAATATTTGTATTCAGACTTCAGAGGGTAGTCAGTAAAGTGGATGGGTCCAAAGGGTACACCTGGAGGACAGGAATTGGCAGGCAGAGAGACAGGAGGGCCAGGAGATCTTGTACTGATTTGATAGATGGAAAATACAAAATAAGGCAATAGCTGTATGAGCCAAAATAACATAAACTTTATTCAAAAATGGCAATAAGTTTGAAGCACAGGGTCTTTGGGTCTATATAGTACCCCACCTCCAAACTTAACATTTTTCATGGGGGTTCATCAGGGCATTGGGAAAGGCGGGCCTGGGGAACTGGGTGCTTGGGTCCAAAGGCGGCAAAATGGCGCTCAGCCCAGGAGTTCTTTCATTGGTCAAGAATCTCAATTTGGCTACCTGATTATCTTGCTTTATTGCCGCGGTCATGGGACTGGGCTGCGGGCCTGTGCCTCTTTCCTGGGTTGGCTCTTGATTGGTTGCTGGTGTAGACTTCAAGTTTATGAAGCTAATAGTTGCCAAATCAGTACCTCCATTTGGCGCTGTGATTAGTCTTCCATTTGGTGCAATAATTTCCTTGGTTTGACTCTTTTTACTGCATGGGTCAACATTCTTGGTATCAGCTTGTGGGGGCTCAATCCCAGAAAAACGTGGACTTGCAGTCCCACGGTCCACAGGCCCGGCAGCCTGAAGGAATCCAGGGTCAGGGTTTGATTCCTGCTCCCAGGCCCGGGTTTCCAGAGAGCAAGAATTGTCAATCCTGACATGTCTTATAATTTATGGGTTTCTTAAAGAGGAAGTCAAAGGATCTGAGGTGGATTTGTGCTGATTCTTTTGGGAATCATTGGCATTCTTGAATAATTAGCCAGTCCCAATTTTTAAATTTGCCTCATTTTTGATTTGAGATTTGGTTTTTGGAATTGACAATACTGCAATTTCATGTTTTTTAATAATTTTGTGTTGTCTCTGATTTTTTAGACTTACAGCTGAATATATCAAATTGAACATTATAATCCTGCATTTCCAATTTATGTATACCACATTTATTTGATGTGTTTTGTTGTTAGTTTCTCAAGTTATCTGCACTAAGTTTTTAAAACTTGCAAATTTAAATAAGTCAAAAAATTTAAATCATTTAGTTGATTTTATTAAATATTTTATGTTTCACTTAGCTGAATTGCCCACAACTGTCAGGATTGATAAATTATTACCCCTCAAAACCCCAGGCCCAAGGGCAGGATCAAACCCTGAACCCAAATTCCTGCGGGCCGCTGGCCCCATGGACCAAGAGCCTGACCACCCACGTTCTTCTGATATTGAGCCCCCACAAGCTGAAGCCCCTGCTAAGTCCCAAAGTCAGAATACCAGAACAGGTTCAATTATGATGGTTCCCAAGGAGGAGTTTCTTGAATTGCCTAATAGAGGCAGAAAAGGTGGCCCCGGGAACTTCATGAGCTTGAAGTCCTCTTGAGTAACCAATCAAACTCAACTGCCAAGGAAAACCCCAGGCTTTGGGCCCAACCCCATGACCACAGCCAAAAATCAAGGAAATCAAGTGACCAATTTGGACATTCTGACCAATGAGAGAGCATCCAGCCAAGGTGCCATTTTGCTGCTCCTGCACCCAGGCCTCCTGGCCACCTGCCTGCATTTTTCCTAATATTTTGATGAAGCCCTTCTGGAAAATACTAAGTTTGGAGGCAGGATGCTATATATGCCTATTGATTCTGCGCTCAAACCTTATTGCCATTTAGAATAAAGGTTATGTTATTTTGGCTTGCACAGCTATTGCCTTATTTTGTATTTGATATCTACCAATTCAGTTCAAGATCACCTGGTCCTCCTGCCCCACCGCCCACAGTTTTCTGTCCTCCTGGTGTACCTTTTGGACCTGTCCATTTTACTGGCTACCCTCTGAAATCTGAATACAAGGACTACACCCCAGAAAAGATACTTGAACTTGATCCCCTGGCCCGCATACAATCCGCAATTAGATACAACCGACAAAGCCCATGAATATTTTCAACACCCAAGTTGTTCAGAGGAAAATTCAACTATCTCCCTGCTTACAACCTACCCATGGAACTGCCTGTAACCCCAAAACCTATGCTCGCTTCCTCATCCGACCTTCCAATCAACCATACTGGTAAGCTGTTTGGGATTGTGTACATCACCCTCACAGGGGTGATTGACACTATAATCCTGGCCGCCAGTCTGTGGTCCTGGGTGGGAAAATCTGTTCCTACCTTTTTACGTTAGCTCCTCTCTTGTGGTGAGCATTGCCCACAAAAAGCCTGGCCCAGGTTACCCCTGGAAACAACAGGCCAGCCGCTCAAGACTGGATCCCTGACAACAACTGTGATTTTAAATTTGGACCAAGAATTTGAAAATCCTGAATTTCTACCATCAGGTTCTGAATTTATAGTTATCAATTCTAACCACAACTGTCAGGAACCCACGCTGCAGGGAATAATCTTCCAACATAGTGGATTAAGGCAGAAGGGTTTAACCCAGTGATAATAGAACCTATAGGTATAGAAACCATACCCAGGTGCAAGAACTCCCCTAGGATTCAGTATCTACCAAGGAAAGGATTGAAACGCCCAAGAAAGGTGTATGTTCCCAAGTAGGCAAGCAATGAAACAGAAGCAAAAGGACAAAACAGACTGATTTACACAGGTTTGGTTGAAGCAGATTGAGATTGTTGCTTGGTGGGAGGATTGGTTAAGAACAATGAGGCTGTGTATCATTTCCCTGGCACCACTGGCGCCCACTTCCCGTTATTGCAATACTCTGTGCTGGTTCCTATCACAGGGCGTGTCTCCATCTAAACGGACAATTTTACTAAATTACAAAGCAAAATTAGAGTCACCCATTTAAGCCTGATTCCCCAAAATGTGGAAAGATTAGGCAGTTTCATGAGATAGTTTCTAAAAGTCTTACAAGCAATAAAAATATTTAAGTCTGGGTAAAAACTTTTTACTGATTGAGCAATTGTGATTAAAAATCCTCAGAAGCTTATATAGAAATTGGTTTGGGTAATTGGTAAGGGAAGTAAGCCTGAAACAGGGTAGTTGTGCAAGGAATTTTCAAAAAAATAAAATATCCATAGACAGTCAAACCTCTCTTATGATTATCAGTAAGTTTGTAACTTACTCTTGACTGAAATTGGGTCTTGACAGGTGTTTTGAACTTGGTTATCATCAACTGAAGCTTTGTTTAACTTAATAGAAGTTGTAACAGGTGATTTGGACTTTTTGGAGCCTGCTTCTCTTGCTAGAGGGTATCTAAAGTCATCAAAACCTGTTTTAGATTTTGATTGGCTGCAGGCTTCACATGGGAGCATAATTTTATTGTTCAAAGCAGGATTCAAACCAGCTGAATAGGCGTCCATAAAGGTTCCAGGTTCAAATTTTTTACTTCAATCATATAGTATTTTACTATCAATCTCAAAATTTAACTATTTGTTTGTGTCAGAATACCACATCCCAGGGGGGGTCTGTTGGCCTTGGCTGCCAACTTACTCTGTTGGGAGAAGGGTAGAGTCCACCACAGAAGGGGTGCTAACTTGATGAAATAAGAGGCTGATTGGCCTACTAATGCCCAGGGTCTGGCAGCTGTAACCATAGTGTCAACTAACCCAGCCAAGGTAATTTAGGCAATTCCTGCATATTAGTTGGTTGTGGGAGGAGTCAGAACTGGGGTGGGGTGTAGGCAGTCAGGTTTGGGTGTTGGGGGTTCTTTCATATCTATCTGGTAGGCAGGCAAATAGTTGTACTTTGCACGGATTTTGGCAGCTGGTTGCTTGCACCAGGCACCTTTATAGAAAGCTGTTTGTGGTGTTATCTGTTGGGCCAGGTGGTCTGGTCAGGGATTATCTTTTACGGTAAGCTCCTTGTACTCTGGCTTAAGCAGATAGTAAAAGAAATTCAGTGGGCCAAAGGGTGCTCCAGGAGGACAATAAAACACAGGGTAGTTTTGGGGGCTTCCTCAGGAACACAGGCTTTCAGCCCAAGACTTTCTGTTGGAACAGTAGTAAAGTGGAAAACAACCAAGACTAAATAAGGAATAAATTGGTAGAACCAAGGTCTCATAATCTTATTTTATTTCAGAATGGTAATACCATTTCAACAAGACTTTAACAAGTTTAAATATCATTTCAAAATGCTAAGTTCAGATTAACCCATCACCTGATAGCTAAGTTTGCTCAGTTCCCTTTGGGCTGAGAGTTCTGGCCCCAGTCTGATCCTTCTGGCCCATCACATCTTCTGTTGGAATGATCTCCATCTGACAGTCCAGGCACAAGATCTTCATGGCTTCATCATTGCCACCAGAGTTCTTGTTATCATGGGCCAAGAGACCTCCAGGAACCATAAGCCGGTCCAACCTTTGCTCCATAAGCTGTGCATCTTCAGGAGTAGCTTTGGGGTCACTACATCACCAGGGATCACATTATCTGGCGGCCTGGGTTTCAAGCCAATTATCTGAATTCCCTTTGGATTTTGGCCCATTGTGCTGAGCAGCAAACCCCTTTTCAGACGGCCTGTCAACTATGAAAGGAGTGACATCATATTGGTTTAGCACTTCCAGCAATCCAGCTTGTTCCTGCAAATTTGTGGCCAGACAGGCCTGCAAATTTCCTTGATTAATTGTATTTGAACCAATTCCTGTTTCAGCTCTTTCACTGGCTAGCTGTGAAAAACACAGCTGGGCAGCCCAAGGGTCCACAGGATCCCCACAACCCTCAGAATCAGATCCTGAGTTCAATTCTCCTATCTGGGGTTTCTCATTTATTTCAGGAGAAATTTCATTTGTGACAGTTTGATTCCACACAATTTAAAATCACTTGCTCAATTAAAGTTTGGACATCCATTCCAAGGTTTCCAGACCCCAAAAAACCAACAAAAACAGGAATTTCAGGAAGGTGGGTGTTGGGATCATCATAATTGATGATCCTGACAACAACCCACTGCACAGCCGCAGAAATAGCACAACACTTCCACAATAAAATCCTCACACAATATGACACCCCCAAAGAATTAATCACTGATCAAGTCCCTCAATTCACATCCTACTATTAGATACAGATAATGAAATATTTAGGCATCAAGCACTATTTATCCACTTTTTATCACCTACAGACAGATGGAAAAACCAAACAAGTCAACTAAATAGTGGAACACTACCTCATATGTTATACCAATGCTAACTAGGATAACTGGGCAAAGATGCTCCCTATGGCCAAATTTGCTTATAACAGCAAAGACCACCCTTTTATCTGGATGTCTTGGTTAAAGGACAACTATGGGTTTGATCCCACATGGGATCCCAAGATTGAAGAGAAGTAAACCAACTCCCTTGGTTGCACCTGGATTGAATAGATCCACAATACCTAAACCACCTGCCTAAAAAACTTAACTAAGCAGTAAAAACATATAAAGCTTTTGCAGATCAGAAGCAACCCCCTGGCCAGCCCCTATAAGTTGGAGATAAAGTCTATCTAGATTACCCAGCCATACTCCTAAATGTGCCTTTAAGAAAACTAGCCCACAAGAGAAGTGACCCACACAATATCACCAAGCTGGCTGGAGAAGTTGCTTTCAAGTTAGATCTACCTCCCATCTAGAAAATCCATTATATATTTTATTGCTCCCCATTGTTCAAGAAATACGGTACTTTCTTACCAGAGGCTCAAGACAGCATTGCCTCCTATCCAAACAGGCTGCTCTAAAGAATAAAAATCAGCATATGTACACAGCAACAAAAACTACTATTGAGCCTCTCACTACTAAATTGAGTGGAAATGCTACCATATAGAGGAAAGCACATGGGAACCCCTAATCAATCTAACCAATGCTGAGTGTCAGGACCATAATTTCTGATGTTCCTAACAATCATCTTTGCTTCTGTTCTCTTCAACAATTAGATCTTTCTCCAGGATTTAATGGTCATATTCACAGTATTTGCAACAGTATTTTAAAAGAAAACAAGACTGAAGAAAATGATTTTTATTATAAATCAAAGCCAGTTGTTGATAGACTGGGTGAAGACACAGAATTTTAACTCAGGACCTTTAAAACAAGGTTTTTGCATTCATTATCAATTTTAGAAACCTATCTTAATGTTAAAATTAAGTTCAGTCACTTAATTATTTCCTTATCCTGCCAATCAGAAGCCTCCCTTCATTCTAATAATGCTGTCAACATTAATTATGGTTTTTCAGGCTCTGTGTGAAATTAGGCTGATTGACCACAAATAATCAGGCTAATCATTGCACACATATATTTATAAGTTATCTGCCGTATTATCACTAGATTATCATTCTATTAAGTGTAGTGATTATATGCTGTATAATCACCAGTTTATTATAATTGATATAGCAGTTATACACCGTATAATTTTTGGTTTATTATAATTGATATGACAATTATATGCTGTATAGTTGTTATCCAATATGGTGATTATCATTGATTACACTCTGTGTAATCACTAGATCATCAATTGTATATCTCTCATTCCATCCTAATGGACGTTGTATCAACTCAGTCCCACCCAGCCTGAAGGGCACATATGAGTATATCAAACAAGTGATGTACAAATGGCCAGGAAATACTGGGTTCAGATCAGCATTAAAAGTCAGATAACCCACAAGTTGATATTGGATTGAGTCAGCATTACACAGCAGATAATCCACAAGTTGATATTGAATTAAGTCTCTTATTATATGGTGTATAATCCCCAATTTAACCTGTTGCATTAATAAGAAGAAGGCTTGCCAGCCAGAAAAGGACCACTGATTAAGCCCTACAAATGGAATACCATAATTCTACCTTCCAATGTTGGAGGGCAGATTAGGGACCATTTATAAGCATGAACTAAATATGGTGTAGTTTTCCAGTGCAATAATAGGCTTTAAGATACAGCCAATTGATAAATTCCAGTAGGCTAGCTCAAGAAGAGCTTGGGCTGTAGCTTAAGTGCCATGTACGCCTTGCTAAGGCCAGTAGCAGCACACATGCCAAGGACAACCAATCATGATAGGCGCAACCAGCAAAGATGGACCTATTGCAAAGGTAGTCACTGAGAAATTTCTGAAAGGACAAGAAGGAAGGTTGTTTCAGTATATGGATACAGACATCTGAAATGATGATAACAAGTTCTTAGTTACATCTGGATATATTACAGCCGCTGGCTAGATTGTACTTCAGTCCCACTAAACATAATTATCTTCAATTTCTATTCTACTGTAGTCTGTAGTGCTCTTGCATAGAATTAGGTAGAGTACATTGGCAAGGCTAACATCTATCTGTAGCTTTGAATATACCAGCAATAACTCAAGCTGCTCAACACTTGGTCTGAAGGCTTTAGTTTATAATCATCTACCCCAACAACTAAGACCTTACAGGTGTCCAATCCAGGGGTTTAGACATGATTCTTTTGTATATTTGTTGACCGCAGTGGGTAAAGGAAACAGGAGAAATTTTGAAGAGAAATGTAGAATGGGGAACCTACCTGTGCTACCAATGTTGTAACTGTGCTGTATTAGCAGAGTTACACAGGAGAAATGATTGGAAGCTAGATAATTATCTTTATTGAGATATATGGATTATATAGCTGAGTTGAATCATTATAAAAGGAACAAAATTGTGATTATTGATCAGTTGGATTGGGAAGGGGTGTGTGTGATCATTTTAATGAGTAAAGCGCCAAATTGAGCTGTTCACTGAGCTGGGATCATCAATGATTCTTGTTTCTGGATCTAGTAATTTGAGTTGACTTCCACATTTGGCTACAGGTCATTGAGAAGTCAATTTGAGGGTCACATATCCTCTTGTGCAGAACTTTTATGGGGGGTCAACCCTGCAGTTTTGACAATAGGATCATTTACCTTGGATGTGTAGTAAGATGCTAACTAGGCCAGTGACCCATAGGTGGATTTAATTGTACTTAGATAATGTGGCCACAAATTCTGAAAGCATGAATTAAAGATGGCAATGAACCAGGTATGAGTAGGACACTTCATCTCAAAAATGGCACTTTGATTTATGCCATCTCAAATTAAATTTGAAATGGTGTTTTTTGCGTTAGTGATTTTGAATCACAAAAAATTAAAAAAACAATAAAATAGTTAAAATTTACATATATTTTATTTATGTGGCATCTTGAATTTACGTCATCTTGATTATGTCACTTTGAGTCAGACTAATTAAATCTTATTTTGCTAGCTTTATTTACATATGAAATCACTTAGTGTGAGGCGTGTTCACACCATCTTGACTTTAAGTCATTTTGAATCACACTATTTATCTTTAGCTAAAATAAGTTTGTCCCTGACTAAAATAAAGCCTGTTGTATACAATCAGCAGATATTTCTATAGTATTAATCCAAGACACTTATAATAGGAACAACCTAAAATAATGCCTCTATGATAGTCCTACTAGTGATTGTCATTGCTGGGTAAATAACCATTTTTGCTATATGTAATTTATAGCTTATTTTTACATGGATACATTGATAAGTATTTCCTTAATAAAATATTTTAATAGTGATTTTAATATGGAAGAGGGTGATTACGTCATTTCAATTTACATCACTTTGAATTCCACTGAGTTTCTTATCACCTAATT
The DNA here is from genome assembly GCA_014839935.2 of Entomophthora muscae. NCBI lineage: Eukaryota > Fungi > Entomophthoromycota > Entomophthoromycetes > Entomophthorales > Entomophthoraceae > Entomophthora > Entomophthora muscae. The sequence continues at coordinate 18,980 of QTSX02003916.1, read as the reverse complement.
GATTTGATGCACACAATAGATAGGGAAAATAAGGGGAAATTACATATGACGCCAGGCTACGCTATATCAATCCCTCACCAGAATTCTTTATTTTCACTTTTCAAAAGTACTATTTCACGTGTAAAATCAATTAAGCAAAAAACATAAGAAAACATATGAAAATTTGCAAATATATATATTGACCTCCCCTAAACAACTGGGTACTTTTTAACCCCAGCTTTCTAAACTAGTTTTTTAAAATATTCAAGTTTTAATCTTTGGACCATTTGGGGTAGCTCCACAGGAAATTTGTTAATCTAATATAAAAAAGGTCAAAACCACTATGTTTTTGAGCTACAGCACCTCAATTACATCACTTCAAAAACGCCATTTTGACTGCAAGTTCCCAGTCAAAACTTAAAGTTTTGCATACTTGTGTTACAATTAAAAAATTATTTTTACAAAGCAATAAATATTGAAATTTTGATATGATATATTTTAAGACTTTTTCTACAATTTTAAGTAAAATACTTTACTACTTTTATATTAAAAACATTCTCATTTTTCTCTTTAAAAATAACTCCCAAATTGCTCATATTTTGATACTAAATTACTTTTAGATGCCTCCCAAGCCTATCACCAAAGCTGCACCCAAGGCATCAAAGGCTTCCTAGGGCAAGACCACTCCTCCCAAGGCCAAGAAGGCCAAAACTACCCCTAAAAAGCAGCCTGCTAAGGTTAAAGCTCCCCCAAGACACCCACGCCATCCCCAGAGCCTGAGGAAACCAGCCCAACTCCTCCTCACTCTCCTTTTGTTTACTCCCCTTCTGATCTACAAGAGAAGTTATTCAATTTCAATTTTCACTATGATCTCACCTCAGAGCCTGAAGAGGAAAAGGAGCAGAATCCTGATCCTGGTGCTCCTGCAGATGAGCAGATTGAGCTCTGGGATCTTAACACTGTCCACAATATCTGCAATTGAAATGGCACCTTTGTTGTGCCCACCACGTACCCAGCCAGCTACCCCATAATAACTAAGAAAGGAGGAGCCAGCTTTTTTTACAAGAGCTACAGCTTCAGTGTAACAATGAAAAGAAACCAATCCACCAACATCACTAAAAATGTGGTAACATTGGCTGCCCTGCAAGGCTCACTGCATATGGGTTCACCAGATTCAAGGCCCTGACTATTGGTCATGACTGTACTGAGCCTTTTGATCCCTTGTACCAACTGATCTGCTGGTTTCTTTACCAGGCCATCCCAACCACCACCAACCAAACTGCCACTGAGGTGGTCAATGATGATATCCTCAATTTAAATGACACCCAACTTGCCACTGTTGGTGTCACCACTAAATTGCATAGTGTAAGGGACTCCATCCCTAACACAAATCACAAATTATACTTAAATGGTGTTAATACAGTGGAAAACCAGAAATTGCATTTTTAAATGCTAAAATACAAGCCAAGAACAAAGCCAAATCTGCCTATAAGATCAACTCAAAAATACATTTGAAATCAATTAATGAATATGTATTAATCAATTTTGAACGCGAAATCAAAAGCAAACAGAAAATCAAAGATCAAAACATAAATTCTAATTCAAAATCAAAAACTAAGGCTCTGGACAACAAAAACAACCATGATATTGATTCAGCGTTAAATTTTGGCTCCAATAAATATGCAGCAGCCAATCAAATTAAAAGTTAATGCAGAAATCATCCAAAATACATATTGAGGGGCCCAAGAGACCAATCAAACTCAGTGAACCACCCAAGCCAAAAAAATACTGCTCATCCAGCACCAGATTTTATCCCCAACCATAGTAAGGTACAATACTGCAATGCAATATCCCAGCCTGCCTCTTCTTACATTGCAGGCTGCAGCCTGCTGCAGTCCTGCAAGGCAATACTTCTCAAATCACTCTTTCAGATTCACCTGGCAACCACAATCTTCCCTTCCTCACTTGACGTCAGTATTTAAACTGATAAATTCTTCCCATCCAAATTGCTCCAACAATTTCTTTATTTCCTATCAACCCAATAAATCTATATTCTCAATTCTAAACTCTTGATTAGTAGATTCTAAAGGTTCTCCCCAACAACATGAAGTTCATCTTCCTTTTTTGTACTTTGTGTGTGTTAATCAATTATGGATGAGCAAATGTTAACTTCAAAAACCCTGAACCAACTCCTACTGACAAATCTGAAGACTCGATTTGGTATCATTCTGGTCCGCGTCAAAGACATGCCCCTTATGTTGAAACAGCACAATTCCCACCAATCATTCACCCCAAGGCCCCCTGGTTGATCTTGGGGTACACCAGTGTTTAATATCTTCTCAACCACTTCACTCACTTCTTGGGAAGATTCTGTCTATTTGTTCACCTTCTACACATGCTAATGATAGGACCTCAGTAGGTTTCACCCTGATCAAATTCAACTTGGGAGCTCTTCTCCATTCAATTGGGGAAAGGCTTCCTAATGAGTGGATCCCTGAAACATATATACCTCACTGCTCAGAGGTATTCTATGAGCACTGAAAGCATCAGCACTACATCAATTGACCAGTTGATCCTAACTGAGAATCAGAAACTTTCACGCCATGAAAAGAGATTCCTCCTCCATGATGACGGCCAACATGCACATGAGAGAATTATTTGCTTTGCTACCTCACAGAATCTTTACAACCTTCTCAAATGCAAGGCCTGGCTTGCAGATGGCACTTTCTTCACCTGCCCAAAGCTATTTAGCCAGATTTGGAACATTCATGGCCAGGTGAAAAATCTAGTTCCTCTCCTGGTCTTCTTTTTCCTCCCAAATAAGAAGCAGAAAACTTATGTCCATGCTCTTTCAATTTTGAAGGCCAAGTTGGATGAAATCCTCTCAAACATCAAAGGGGAGCCAAAGAAGACTAGAGGGCACAAGAAGAAGGCTCAGTCACAGGAAGAGGAAGTCACCCCAACCAAGAAGCAGGCAGAAAGCCTTCCCTACCATGAATATCTGGTAGTGGATTTTGAACAGTCTCAGGCAAATGCCTTCATAAAAGTCTTCAAGATCTCTCCCCAGAGATGCTACTTTCACTTTTGACAGGCACTCTGCCGCCGGCTTCAAAAATGCTCAGATCTTCATGAGCTTGTCAATGCAGAAGGCTTTAAAGAGGCCAAGGACAACTTCAACTGCTTTGCTGCCCTTGCCCTAGTAAGAAAGGAGGAGACCAATGCCTTCTATGACGCACTTCTCCACCATCCCTATATCATTGCCAACCAGGCAGCCTTTGTGCACTTTATTGAGTATTTTGAAACTCAATGGGTTGGCATCTTCTAAGGAGCACACCACATCAGAAAAGGCAGTGACTCATTCAATAAAACTGCTATAAGCAGATCAAAGACGGGTTAATCAAGACCATCTCTTCTCTTGAAGAGTGGCATAGCCAGTTTTCTACAAGGATCAGGGTCCAGAAGCCCAAATTCAACAAGATGATGGTGCATCTAAAAACACAGCAGGCTGTCTCTGCCCGCCTCTTCAAGACCGGCATGAAGACTAAGGGCAACCCCCCAAGCAGAAAAAGATGGTGAAGAAATATACTGAGATTAGCAAGGTAGTTCTTGCATACTATCCTAAGGATATAAAGCTTGAGAATCTTTAGGCTATCTCTGTTGCTCTTTCTACCAAATTTTGAGCCCTTTTCCAATAAACACCACTTTATCTTCTCTCTTATTTCTTTTGATTTTATCATTCTTTGACTTTTATTTAGTATTTGGTGCAATTATATGCTTATTTTAAAGTATGGATCATAGTTATAATAGATGAAAATAGTTGTTTTTGGGTATATTTTACCTTTTGGGCTTTACACAGCCTTGTTACTAATAATAGACCCAATTTTTTATTGCAGATTTGGAATCATGAGGATTTTTAAGTCTTTAAATGTTTTTTAAATTTTATTTTTTGGATTTTTTGGGTGTTTTTTAGAGTTGAAAAAATCTAAATTTTGAAAACCCATTCTTCTTAGTCGTGATGCCGTAAATCGAAATGGCGTTTTTACTATAAAATCGAGATGGCTTATTTCGAGATGGCATGTCCTACCCAGGTATGACCTAAACCTAGTCGATTTAGGCAATGGATGGTGGATAGTTTGCCTTGATGGATACGCTTCATATAGGAGCGCATCCATAAGATCGGTTTACACCGCAATACCTTCTTTACTTTCTGCAAGGTTCAAGGCTACTCTGTTTTGCGATGAGCCAACCTAGTAGGAAGAAGCCTCGCTCGGAGGTGGAAGAAGTGGCAGATCACTACAACCAGCGGCCCGAAGTTGGGATTAAAAAACGAAAAGAAAGTTCCATCTACCGCATGAAGAGTTTCAACAATTGGGTGAAATCTGTGCTTATTCGGAACCACGTCAAGAATGGCTATAAGATATTAGATCTGGGGTGTGGTAAAGGCGGGGACCTTCTAAAGTATTCCAAATCAAAGATTTCCTTTCTTGTTGGAGCAGGTAACAAGAGGATCTGAAAGAAGTTTAGCGTTTTAAGATGTAGCCTGTAACATTGCTTAACTTTTACAGTATTAATATTCTAAAATTCAAAACTTTATTCCCTTGATTCTTAAATGGTCAACTTAAGCTGGCTTGAATTATCATTCAAGGACTTAAGCTTTTTACAGACCTCCTTTGAAAACTCTGCTTTAAGTATTCTTCCTGCCAAGCCTAGAACTCGTTTCAGCAAATCAGGTGTACTCTTTTCGCTCGATCAACTTTCTTTTTTACTGGAAAGCGTGACATTAGCTTTAAAGTTTGTTTCTAAAATGTAGTCGTATTTTTCCTTCGGAAATGATATATTTTGGTTTAGTATTTCTATATATTGTAATGACAAACTTAAAGCATTTTTTAAAATAAATCTGCTTCTTTAAATTAAAATAATAACCTCCAGCTTGAAATCAATGGTCTTTCATAAAGATTAAGGTGCTAAACCTAACATCTGGCTAGCCCCTATCATAAAGCTAATTTTATATAAACTTTCATTTTTAAACCTTCCTTACGATCTGCTGAATTTCATACGTTTTACTTAAAAATTAATTCAACATCAATAAATCATTCAGCCAAAAATGAGCACAGTGATTTAAGCATTCATGTTACATGTGATGGTTTTTACTAGATTTATTAATTTTATTCATCAGTACTTTCAATCTACTATTCAAGGTTGAGAGTTATAAATTATAAATGCCATTCCTGGTTTTATTCTTTGATGGCCATTCCATAAAATGGTTTGGAAGGATGTATTGTGGGTAGTCAAAGTCCTAACTCGAATTTTTGCCTTCCGAAACATCTTGCGCTGCTTGAATTGTTCCTAACTAAATGACTCTAGACATTGCAAGTGTCTCAATTGAACAGGCTAAGGAGAGGTACAAATCAATGAAATTTGATAAATTCGAGGCCGAGTTTTTAGTCCACGATTGCTTTGGAGTATCTAAAACATCTTCCAATTTACTAATACTCTCTTAGAAACCAATCAAGGAGCATCTCCCCAAGGAATTTACTGCTGATGCGGTTAGCATGCAGTTCTGCATGCATTACGCCTTCGAATCTGAAGAGAAGGTCAGAACTATGCTGAAGAACGTCTCCGAGAATATGAAAACTGGCGGGGTTCTTTACGCAACTGTGCCTAACTCATACTGGATTGTGTAAGCGTTGAACGGCTAAATCTCGATTAACTCTACAAGCAAGAAATTAAAGGCCTCCTCAGGCCTTAAATTTGGGAACTCAATCTACAGCATCAAGTTTGAGAGCAAAGACAAATTCCCAATATTTGGTCACAAGTACTGGTTCTGCCTCGAGGATGCAATTGATGATTGCCCTGAGTTTTTGATTCATTTCCCAACTCTCCAAAAGTAAGCATTGATAGCTAAGGGGCTAACTTTATAGAATAGCAGCAGAGTACAAGCTTGAGCTTATCTTCAAAAAGGGGTTCCATGAGATATATGAAGCCTTTTGCCAACATGAAGAGTACAATGAATTGCTATACAGAATGAATGTCATCAGTGACCCAAGTAACACCCATGATCCTTTAATTGATCCTGAACAATGGGAAGCAGCAGGTACATTTTATTATTGAAGTTTAAACAAGGTTTCATTAGGTATATATCTTGGCTGTGCTTTCAAAAAAGTATGATTCCATAATATCATAACTTGAAGTCTACTAGCATAGATTTGCATTACTAATGAATAACTATACTATGATTCTTTCATTAAGCTTAGACATTTCCAACAGAGCCTGATTAGTAGGTTTGTAATTAAAGCCAAACTAAAAGTGTAAATTGATTTGAATGATAAAAGCAATCACAGTAACTCAAGGCTGTGACCCGAGAACTTGAAGTTTACTTTAGAAAGTTAACTGAAATTCAGCAAAACCAGTATAGTTGAGATGTATCACCCCAGACCATCAAACTAAAAGCCCTTTCTAGAATCAAAGTAAAATTTTGTCTTTACTGGAAAACCAAACTATGGTTGCTGAGTAAAAGTTCTGCTTTGATTATGATACTTGAGCCTAAATTTAAGTGTAGTACTTTTATGATGTAAAGGCTATAAGTGAACAAATAGCATAATCACTTATACACTTTTACTCAGTGGTTGACCCATCCAAGGGCAGATGTAAAGATAAATTTAAAATATCTGATTTGATATGATTTACTGGATTTTTAGGCTTGGATTACATACCATCTGTTTAATTCAAAGATATATATATTATTTAAATAAAGCTAAATATAAAAATGCATATCCCAAACACAAACATGAATCCCTTTCTTTAAATGATGAAATATTGCTTTTTGAATTTGGATAACTTTGTCGAGGAGCTCGATGTACTGGTATTCTGGCTGTTGCCGACATACATAACATCCAGTCATCGCCTGGCTTGGTGCCAATCCAATATTCAGTTCAACATTCTGGAAATGGCAACAAACCAATATCACATGACTCATCCAGGTATCCAGCCACTTGAATCCAACTCACACACGACCTCCCCCATATTTGATCCAACTTAAGTTCCCTCACAGGCAAACTATATAAGTCTAAAGTAAATCCAATAAAATATACTTCTCTTCTTCTTAAATCCATATCTGAAGCTTCTCCAAAAGTTGCCCCTCATCAATATCAAGCTCTCATCAAGATCCCACTTACAACCAAAAGATTTCTGAAATACCCATGTCAACTTTCCATCTAACCTCCTACTTATAGTGCCTTGTTCCCAACGTTTGTGACTTCATAATGACTTTTTTCAAAAGCTTGAACTATTGGTGCTCACTTTTTCCTATAATTAAATAATGCTTACACACTTACTTTCTCAAAAGCTTAGAGTATGAATTCACTGTTTTCTTGCTTATACTTTAAGCTTTTGGCTTTCAATCAATCATATTGATCAGTAAACATGCCCTCAACTCAGCCAATAATTGCAGAGCTCAAACTCTAATTATTTCTGAAGATCCATTTCAATCCAACTAGGGAATTTATTTTCACTGCTCAAAACTGCTTGAATCTTTAATACTTTGTGCTCCAAAGCATTAAATGCTTCCCTGTTTTAGCACAGCATTTACCTGAATTCAAACTCAACCACCTCACATAGTAAGATACTACATTAATTTTTTCTCTTGGTCCTCTTCAACTTTTTTCTGAATCTTACTCTTTTAGTAAAATCAAGGCAAAACATTTCACCAGATAGTTTGGCATTTTTCACCCTGCAAAATCCCTGAAGAAACAATTAAGTGTGGCCTACAAAATTTCCTCAAACAGTTTTAACATATAAAAATAGCCTAGCACTGTAACCTCCAGAATTAACTCATACAGAATGGAACATCCTCCATGTCGACAATACTCAAAAATATTTTTCTTATTTTCAATATTAAAGATTATTTTTTTCTTGATTAAATAATTGACACTGATAATAGAAGCAATGTTTTTTATTTTGAGCTTTTAATTGAAATTATAAAAGATAAAGCAAAAACAATTTTTGAAATTTTTGACATGGAGGATGTTCTATTCTGTATGAGTTAATTCTGGTGGTTTTCCCCTAGCACTTATCATACATATCAAGTATACCCCTTGGCACTAGTGATGACTCTCCAGATAGGCCTTCCAGAGGCAATCATCCCTTTGGTGATAACTTCTCTTAAATTCACCCAAGTGGTTAGGCTGAGATTTTAGACTCAAAAGTAACCAATGTCAGGGATCCAGTCTTGAGTGGCGGGCCCACCGCCTTCAGGGGTGACTTGGGCCAGATTTTTTGCAGGTAAAGCCCACACAAGAGAAGAGCTAACTTAAAAAGATAGGAGAAGGATTTTCCCATCCAGGACCACAGGCCAGCGGCCGGGATTATAGTGTCAATCACCCCTGTGAGGGTGATGTACACAATCCCAAACAGCTTACCAGTATGGTTGGTTGGAAGGTTGGGTGAGGAAGCGAGCATAGGTTTTGGGGTTACAGGCAGTTCCATGGGTAGGTTGTAAGCAGGGAGATAGTTGAATTTTCCTCTGAACAACTTGGGTGTTGAAAATATTCATGGGCTTTGTCGGTTGTATCTAATTGCGGATTGTATGTGGACCAAAGGATCTAGTTTGAGTATCTTTTCCGGGGTGTATGTCAGGGAACCAACCCTGATTGGCCAGCTTGCTAGTGTTTGGGAACTGGCGGGTTGCGGACTGGGTGGGCAGAGCCCACCAAAGGATTGATGCTAACTTAATGAGGTAGGACATTGACTTGCCCACCCACGACGGCAACCTCCAGAATTAACTCATACAGAATGGAACATCCTCCATGTCAGCAATTCTCAAAAATATTTTTCTTATTTTCAATATTAAAGATTATTTTTTCTTGAATAAATAATTGACACTGATAATAGAAGCAATGTTTGGTTTTCATTTTGAGCTTTTAATTGAAATTATAAAAGATAAAGCAAAAACAGTTTTTGAAATTGTCCACATGAAGGATGTTCCATTCTGTATGAGTTAATTCTGGAGGTTGCCCCCACAACCACAGACCAGCGTTGGGGACAATAGTATCTATTACTCCTGTGAGAGTAATATATACAATTCCAAAAAGCTTGTTGTTATGGTCCAGTGGGAGCTCGGCGGCAGAGGCAGGCATTGGTTTGGGGGTCACAGGCGGTTCCATGTAGAGGTTGTAGGAAGGAAGATAGTTGAACTACCCTCTAAACAATTTGAGTGTTGAGAATATCCACAGGCCTTGACAGTTGTATCTAACTTCAGATTGTGTGCGGGCCAAATAATTTAGTTTGAGTATCTTTTCTGGGGTGTAGTCCTTATATTCAGGTTTCAGAGGGTACTCTATGAAGTGGAAAGGGTCAAAGAGAACACCTGAAGTATGGGAATCTGTGGGCAGAGAGAAAGGAGGGCCAGAAGATCTTGTACTGATTTGACAGATGGCAAAGAAAAAATAAGGCAGTAGCTGTGTAAGCCAAAATAACATAACCTTTATTCAAAAATGGCAATAATTTTGGAGCATGGGGTCCTTTGGTCTATATAGCACCCCACTTCCAAACTTAATATTTTCCATGGGGTGCTCTGGTTCAAAGGCAGCAAAATGGCACCCAGGCCGGGAGTTCTTTCATTGGTCAGAAATTTTGAATTGGCTACTTGATCATCTTGCTCTAGAGTTGTGGTCATGGGGTGGGCTGCAGGCCTGTGCCTCTTTCTGGGGATGGCTCTTGATTGGCCATCAATTAGACTTCAAGTTCATGAAGCTAATGGTTGAAATTTCATTGCCTTCATTAGGTGCCTTGATTACTCCTCCATTTGGCTTGCTGATTCATTTGGTTTGGCTCACTTTACTATTAGGACCATCATTCTTGGCTTCAGCTTGTGGGGGCTCAACCTCAGGAAAACACAGGCAGGCAGCCCCTCAGTCCATAGGGCCGGCGGCCCATGGGGATTCAGTGTGTCAAGAACTAATTTCTGACATCATTAATTACCCTTAAGGTATTTTAAAATTATTCTCAATGTTGGTTTGGATTTCCTGAGACATGTTCACAATTACCCATCCACCCAATCATCTCTTGGTTGTTTCACTTCTTGGGTATGGTGAAACTTCGCATTGCTTGACCCATTTTATAACTACAAACGTTTCATGCTTGTGATCAACTTTGAGCTCCACCCGTAGCCCCTGATAAGTAACAGATGTGTTTGAGATATCCTAATGTTGGACCCTTTGGTTATATAAGTGAATAATGTCCTTCCTTTATTATTGTTTAATTAATAAAACCTTTATCCTGTTCCCAATTCCCATGTTTACTTCTTGCTACAATAATTTGAAAAACAAAATCTAGTCAGTGCCTAGAATGCTTACTACTAATATTGGTGGTAGCTTGGGTGTATTGGCTTTGTTACTATGTATGACTCTCTTCTTGATCTCTGATAACACTGACTTGGTCCTCTTGGTTGTGATTCCTGCTATGAAGAAGGTGAGCGCTACTGCTGGGTTGATGAAAATGGCCACCTTACCTGAAATCAATATGGAATACTGGATGGAGTACAGAGACCTTATTCTGGTGAAGTGGGTCCCTGATACAGTGTCAGGGTTTGAATCCCACTCTTGGGCCCAGGTTCCCAGGGGAAAATAATTGTCAATCCTGACAACTAAATCTACTTACTAGACACTACTCTAATCATTAATTTTAGAAGCTGCTTCTCTAGACAGCCACCCAAATGATAGCTTTAGGTTCCATAAAATTGCATGGTAGCCATAATTATCCTTCTTAAAGCTACAAATAAGATGTAGGCCAAGAAACTTTTGTCTCTTTTGGGTAGAACCAACTCAACTTTAGTTCAGTCCCAGTTTATAATATCTGAAGCCTTTTAGAAGATACTTATAAAATAAAGTCTTTAGGCCTAATATATTAATGTTGGTTAAATAAAAAATGTGGGAAACTTTTTATAAGAGCAGTTGAATTGAAGCTCCTAGTAGTTTATATGATGCAAAGCATGGACTTTGGATGATTAATTAAACTAAAGAAGATGAAAAATACCTGTCTTGATTATTGAGGGCTGATTTAAGATGTTGATTTCAAGATTGGGATAATTTTCAGAGCCAACAACAGGTAAAACTTCTAAAATTAAAGATTGTGCACCATTTTAAAAGTTGCTCAGTTGGTAGCCTAAAAATCCAAGGGAAACATAAATAAATGAGCTAGCCATGGATGGCAAAATAAAGAGTAAGTAGACAGAAAGACAAAACTGAAGCTCCAAAACCTAAAAGGGACCTTTTTTGAGGTTCAAGTCAAACAATCTCAACTTGGTGTTGAGAGTGGTGGTGTAAAGTCACTCCTCCCTTTAGCCTTGGATAGGTCAATCTTCCTGCACCACACAAAAAAATCTGCTCAGAAGCCGGCTAAGCCCCTTAATTTCCTTGAGGATTTAGCCCACACAATTGATGAGAGATACATGTTGGCATACCCTTCCCAGGTGGCAAATACTGATGTGTTGAACTTGGTTCCCACTTGGGAGAAATATCTGATTTATTTAGAGTATTTTTTGGCTTGGGCTTGTCCACACTTGAAATTAATTAAGTCTAAACAATCAGGTCGCGCTACTGCCAAATCTTTAAATTCCAATCCAACTGGATTGAATGCTGATTCAAATCACTCCAGCAATGCCAGCCAATCAGAGTCAAAGCCGGAAATTATTGGGAAACCCCCCAACTCACTGGATTCTTCTCTGCAAAATTTCTCCTGTGGCCAATCAAATCCGCATCTTGGGTCAGGTGACCTTTCATTGTGAAGTCTGTTTCCCTCAAAGCAAAACAGGGGACTTTTGGGCTCACTGCTTGCTCATTTTACAAATAAAGTTTTAAGCTTTCACACTTAGGATTTTGGTGATTATTTTTGGGTCTCCTATCTGGCCCTTTAATTCTCTAAGATTATTAGCAAAATTTTTAATTTTATTTACCCTTTTACTTGCTTCTGGACCTCCTGGTGTCCTCCCAAAGCATCTAAAGATGTTGTTAACGTTGACGCTAAAGCTTACTGCTTTTGCTTTGAAGGAAACAACTTGATTTTTAAAATTAGTAGTAAATTCAGTATATTTACCTATTTCAAGTTCAATTTCATCCCCCTTTTGCTTTCAAGACACTTGCTGCTCTCTATACGCTTTAAACCTTCCAAACCCGCTGTTGAAATACCTATATCCCGTGGTTGCTGTTCTTTGTTTCCTCTCAGTCTTCTATTAGATTTTCTTGCTTATTCTTGCCCTTTGGTTGCTTTTCTGGAATAAAAAAAATCTAAAGAAACCAATTTGTTGTTGCTGAGCTCTGGTTTTGCCCCTGAGAGAAATGTTGGTGCCTCTTGCCAAGTTTGTTATCTACACCTTGGCACCAGCCCTGGTGATGATATGGTGTACTACCCTGGATCTTTGGGGGTGTATTTCCAATTCATTTCACCATGTTGGTGCTAACTCAGATCAATTAATGCACATACTTGAGAACATCTCTGGGCGCGCCCAGGATATCCTTGCCACTAGTGAGAATATTGTAAGAAGTTTGACATGCAACAACCTCAAGTTCTCTGCCCTTGATTCAGTTCCATCCATGACCCCTAGCCCAGCCTCTTTGTCTTCTCCTCCCTTGGAGATCCCAGCCTCACAGGTCCCAGAGGAGGATTTGGGTGGCCAAGAGCTAGTTCCCAATTGTGCTCCCTGGTTTCTTGATGAAATGCTATTGATGGGCTTGGACTCATACTTTCCTCATCTATCCGCTGCAGCCTCACTATGGACGCCCCTTTGAGCGGCCATACCAGTCTTGCACTGGATGGTGTCCTGGTGGGTCCTTCCCCCAGGATGGAAGCCAAACTTAGTTATTTTAGTTCCCCTCTCTCACAGGTGGCTCAAGGTTTTATTCCTAAACCAAAGTTGAGGTAAGGGAAGAGATGGTTTAACTTTAAGTACACTTATCAATGCTAAGCTTAAAATTAAGGCCATAAAACTACTCATAAAAAGTAACTTTGATTTTTTAAAACAAAAACACTGAAAAAACATCAGCAATGATGAGGGATACCCCAAGAAAAGAGAGAACAAAAACAGGTGATGAAGGAGCAAAAAGACAAAAAAAACCAACCCAAAGCCCAAAATGTCATTAATGACATTTCAATACTTGTATTGAAACCCCAGGAATCAAACCCTGGACATCAGAAAATGCCTTGCACCAACCAGGATAGACAGGGACCCACCAGACTTCCAGTTGGGTCAAACCCTGGACTGTGGGAGATACCTTACCCCAATCAGGAGGGAAAGGGACCTGCCGGACTGCCAGCTGTCAATACTGAACATTCAACACCACCACTGAAAACCCCAGAATCTAAATCTAACCCTCTGAAGAAAAATCAAGTCACCCAAGATGGATGGGGACCTGCCAACTCAATGAGTCATAAGTTTGAGTTGTTGAATTACTCTAACCCTCCAGCTTCTTAAGGAAAATTCCCCAAATGGTCACCAGATTGATGCCAACCTTGAGCCACCAAAGATCCAAACCTATGCAGAGGTTGCAGCTTGCCTTAAGGAGGTTGAAACAAGGCCTACTACTAGCCCTGCCAATGATCACCAGCTGCTGCCAGTCTCCAGTCCAGAATATGTAATGCAATTGGCCAGCTCAGGTGATATGGTGAACAGCAGTGGCAGAACAAAGCATCACTACTTCTGTTCACTAGAGCAGGCACAACCTGGATCCGCCGCCTTCAAGACTCTAAGCCAAGATCCATGCCCTGCCAGTGCCTTGTCTGCAAACCTGAACCCTGCAAAAATCAAAGAAGCAAAAACCCATGGTATAAAAGCCCTGGTAGTATGGTGATGACCACATTGTCATATTTGATAATAAAGTTTTATAAATCTTTGGTTTGAAAAAATCCTACCTTATCTAGTCTTAGTGATCTTTTATCTCAACTCCAGCCAGATAGACAATCAGGCAAACACCCCCTTTAGAAACCAACCTGCCAACCCATCTCTGGTACTATACCGTCTGTAAAGTCACTCCCCCCTTTAGCCTTGGATAGGACAATCTTCCTGTGTTGCGCAAAAAATCTACTCAGAAGCCAGCCAAGCCCCTTAATTCTCTTGAGGATTTAGCCCACACAGTGGATGAGAGATTCATGTTGGTATACCCTTCCCAGGTGGTAAATATTGATGTGCTGAACTCTGTTCCAACTTGGGAGGAATCTATGGTTAATTTGGACTATTTTTTGGCTTGGGCCCATCCACACTTGAAATTAATTAAGTCTAAGCATTCAGGTGGCGCTACTGCCAATTCTTTAAATGCCAACTTAACTGGATTGAATGGTGACCTGCCCCATTCATTTGATCCCAACCAATCAGAGCTGGGGTCAGAAATTGGTGCAAAACCCTCCAGCTTGCTGGATTTGCCTTTACAAAATTTCTCTCCCAACCAATCAGACCCATTGCCTGGGTCAGATGACCTTTCAAATTTGAAGCCTGTCCCTTAAAGCAAGACAGGAGACTTTTGGTCCCCTGCTTGCTCATTCTTTCAAATTAAAGTTTCTAACTTTCCAAACTTAAGGTTTAACTTTTTTGGGGTCTTTTATTTGTCCCCCTCTTACTCCTGGGTTTGTAGTATTAGAATTACTGTTATTTACCTCCTCTGCCTTTCCCTGGCTTACGGCGCTGTTTTTGGAGCCTCTAGAGTTAATGTTAGTGTTAGTATATACGCTTACCTTAGTTGCTCTCAAAAATCCAGTTCAAACTTTAAAATTAGTCTTATAACTCTTATAAATACTTACTTTAAGTTTAAAATCATTTCTCACTTGCTTTGACTTTTGCTTTACATACACCCTAGCAGCTCCTCCCGCTCAATTGAAAAGTGTATAGCTTGTGGACGCTGTCTCTTGGTTCTTAAGTGCTTATATAAAACCACAGCTCAAAATTCTTTGATTTGATCAGTTATTCTAAGAAAAAGTTGGAAAATTCCTTTTGTCCTCCTTTCATAAATAATGTTGGCATCTTTAATAAAGCTTGTGGCATTCACCCTAGCACCTGCTCTGATGATGATATGGACTACAACTCCAGATATCTGAAGCCGTATTTCCCATTCATTCTACCACATAGGAAACAACCCCACTCAATTCATGCATATGGGTCATTATTTTTCTTGTTATGCCTAAGCACTGGAATGATTATTTTATAACTTAATTACATTATTCATATTCAAATTATTCAGAAAGATTAAAATACAATCAATGTCAAATCTTTAATTGATCTTGGGCTTAGATATTTTTTTTAAAAAAAAATAATTTATCAATTTTAGAATTGAAAATTGCACCTTATAATATTGCTGGAGATATCTTAAGTGCTACTACATAATACAAGCTAAAAATATTTATGATGAGTTGCATGGGAGAGTAATAGCAGCCCCAAAGCTATAAATGCTATTACCCTATCTTTGGCTCATCATAAATATTCTTAGTTTGTTTCAAAAAAGGTTGTTGTTTTTGAAAGACTGATATCTCTATTTAAAATACACCCTCTAGTAAGCTGCCCTACTTCATGAACTTGCCCTAATGCATCACTAGCATCTTCTGATATTTTTGTTTCTCTGGTATCATCATGTGAATTCAAATGATAAGTTATCTCAGAATATTCTGAGAAACTTTCAAATGTTAAAGGTGAAGCATACAACTTCCCATCTTTCATCAAATATGAAAGATTAATGCACAGATTTTTAATTTCAAGCTCTCTCCTTATAGGCCTAAATTTCCTTTCATAAATATAAAAAATGCTTTTTGGGAAACAATTGAACCAGTTGAAGCTGAATTGCATAATTCTTTTCTTCTTTCTTCTTTCTTCTTTCTCACAAATATTTTTTAGATCATTAATGTTGTTAATATAAAGTACATTTTCTTTTTCCTTTAAAATCTTTGATATTACACCAAAGTGACCATCAACAATGCTTTTTCCATGGCATTCAACAAAACGGTTATATTTTATAGAACCCTTAATATATTTAGGTGCCTCTTTAAATAAGTAATATAAAAATTCATATGATCTAAAATGATTTCCATTATCTGTTCATACTTTTATATTTTTTATTTTTTTAAATCTATCTAATTTAAGAAGACTTATTAGACATTCACCTGAAAATAAAGAATCATGTGATAATATTTGAGACAAAAAATCATGATATTCATATTTAATTTTATTGTTTTCTTTAAAAACTAATGCAAACCCTAATAATGAGATTGGTTTTTTTGAATAAAAACAATTATTGGTCTCAATTGGACCACCTCCAACCTTTAAGTTTTCTTTATAATCTATAACTACAACACAAGAATCATCATCTAATTCATTGATATCTTTCTTATATTCCCTATTTTGATGAGAATAAAAGTCTTGGTGCTGATTAATAGCTTTTAAGTCACTTTTTATAGATTCTGGCAATAATAAGTTTTTACTTTCACATTCTTCTTTTCTTTTTTCTAAGGATGATTTTAAATTACAAATATTACAGATGTCAGTTTGTTTTTTACTCTTTATTATATTTTTTGGTATTAATTTATAATAAGTTGAAAGTGATATTGAAATTTCATTTTTTATTTTCATATTTTCATATATATCTTTTTTGTTTTGAATAGAGAATATTTTATTTCAGTTGAATATTCATTCATTTCTTTTTCAATGTCTTTATAATTTTTTTCTGGTGCTTTTTTTGTAAACTGGCTTGTTTCAAAAGAATTTTCCAGTAGTTTTTTAATTATTTTTTTGATTATTTCTTTTTTTAATGAATAGTTATAATATTTTTGGCTTTTTTGTTTAAGCTTACATTTTTATTTTTATTTATTTTTCTTGAGTATTCAAACTCACTTTTGGTTATATTAAATCCCATATCAGTAAGCTCTTTTAAAGAGTAACTTGGAGTAACCAGAGATCTCAAGGCTGAGAGATGCTTTTGAGGAGCAGATTTCATAAGATCCTTTAAGTTGTCAATTATCCCGTTTAGTTTCTGATTTTGAATTAAATGAATGAACTCTGCTTTTCCAAACTCAGCTTGAGTGAGGAAGTGATTGATGAAGGAATTAAGATTGCCTCCAGAAACAAAGAGGAATGCTTTCTTTAGCATGCAATTCTTTCTCTTTTTGTTGATGCTCCCAGTGAGGAAAATGGCTTTATGGCAGAAGTAAAGCTAACAGATTCCATAATATTGGATTTGTGATTGCTGATAAAGAGATGCTTTGTAGAGAAGCCTTGCAAAAGAGTGCTGGTTGCAGGAATTATATCTTTTTGTGAAGATGGTTTGAAGTGAACCTTAGGTGGTGCTTTAGCTCTTATATACCAAGCCTTATGACACCATTCTGAAAGAAATGATGTGACAGCTTTATTTACAATTTCAACTTGAATTTATATTTCTAGAATAAATGAAATCCCCAGTTTTCATGCACAAGTGATATATGTGTATCAGCTAAGCATCAAATTACATCATATCCTCTTTGTAATATATGCAAATCAATTAAAATGATGTATTAACTTAATTATATTTTTTCCACATATTTTTAAAATGATAAAATATTAAAGAATTGTATTTAAAATGCTTAATTTGAGGTTCACAGTTCACTTGAACCTCAAAATTCATCTAAACAGCAAATAAATTAACATCCTAACTTCAAACTACCATAAAATCCTAAATAATTAAGCTTTTTAAATAAAAAATGCGGAAATAATGCTCTTAATTTTATCTTTAATTTTGTTAAATAAAAAGCATATATTAATTAATAAAAAATTAACTTTTTTAAGTTTTAAGCAATCTATTTTATTTCATTATCAAAATAATATAATAAAATCTGACATATGCTCTTTTAAATTGCTTTTGCTTTAATATTTAATATTATATATATTAATATTTTAATATCAATAAAAAGATAATATTCTTAGCTTCATTTTGATAGTTTACAGTGTGAAAAAATATTAACTTTTTGTTGAGTTATTACTGTTTTAAATATAAACATTTGTAATTTGATTTTTTCAAAATCGAACTGTGATATGCTGCGACTTGGGCAGATGTGTATTAGAAAATGGCCTAATCCCTAAAATAATGACCCATATGTTTGAGGACATTCCTGGGTAAGCCCAGGAAATTCTTGTAACTAGTGAGAACTTTGTGCAAAGTCTTACCTGTGATAATCTTGAGTTTTCTGCCCTCAAATCAGTCCCCTCAACGCCACTCAGTCTGGTCCCCCTACGCCTCTCCACTCTGAGAACCTAGTTGTTCTGGTCCAAGAAGAAGGTCTGGACACCCAAGAGTGTGGTCCCAAGCGTGCCACCTGGTTGCTTAGTGGAATGATCTTGATGGGTTTGGATTCCTACTTTCCCCAACTATCTGTTGTGTCCTCCTTGTGGACGCCCCTTTGAGCAGCCATACCAGTACTGCACTGGATGGTATCCTGGTGGGTCCTTCCCCCAGGATGGGAGCCAAACTTAGTTAGTGTATCCCCCTCTCTCACACTGTTCCCCTGGAGCCCCCTTTGGACCTGTGAATTTCACTAAATACCCACCAAAACCTGCCTACTCTGAGTTCAACTTGGAGAACATACTCATTGCTAATCCCTTGTCAAGGACTAGAGAGACTAAAACTATAGGCTTTGAAGGAAAGTGGTATGTGAGGCCACTAAGATTTTTCAAATACAAGTACAATTACCTGCCTGCCTACTTTGTTTCCATGACTCCGCCCTTAACCCTGCAACCCAACTGCCCAATAAAACTTACCACCACCACCAATACCATGTGTCAGGAATTCTTTTAATAATATTCCTGTCATCAATAGATTAGGGATAGCATTTGCAAAGGATTATGACAGCCCAATTCTAGGAGGGAATACTAGGAATGAAGAATTGGGGTGTAATATTTGTTCTGTATTACCTATCAGTCTGGTTCTGGTTGAATTTAATGGTTCATATGTGACAGGGACAAGGATCAAACTCATGTCCTCTTTGGACTTATCTTCTGGGCT
>QTSX02003915.1:0-43584 GCA_014839935.2 Entomophthora muscae | reverse complement strand
AAATTCATTCCCAATGAATTCCCTTCCTCTATCAGTCATCTCAAGGTGTCTAGCTATCCTCTCCCACTCTTCCTGGGAATTTTTACTAGTGGAAAACCTTCTACAACTTTGGCAATAGGTGTCCTCCTCTCCTTGGATAGGGTATAAGATATGGGGCAATTCACTCATAGGGATTATCTGTATCACTTAATTTTTTGGGCAGGGGTTAAAATGGGCATTTTATTCACTTTCAGAAGAAATATCCCCTTGTAAACCTTCTGGTATATGGCTTAGGGGCTTTAGAAACAATATGGTTTTGCCAATACTGGGAGTCCTCCAGCAATATCTTGGACTCCTTGTACTTTTTCTTGAGCTCCTTGCATCTTAGTCTTGAACTCCTGCTCTTGGCTTGGCCTCCTGCTCCTTATCTTAAGCTCCAGCATCCTTTATCTTGGGGTCCTGCACCTTTACATTGGTCTCAAGCTCTTTGTATAGTCCTTGTGGCCTTTGTAATCCACTGTTTTGAGTCCTTGAAATGCTTCAGATTGATCCCCCTTTTATAGCTCCTTGTTTCAGTCTCTGTTTTCTCTCAGATCTCTTGGTTTCAAAAAGCTTAAACTATCCAGCTTCTTCTGCTCTAAGATATATTAAACCTTTTAACTTACTTCAGCCAATTAAAAACCAGCTTTTCCTGCTTCATTCCATCATTTTTAGGCTTAAACCCTTCAGTTAAAGCCCTTAAAACAATGATCAAACAGACTTTGATCTGAAGCCAATCAAACCCCACATTGACCCATTTTGCCAAAAAGTTTGCCCAAATGACTCACTCTTGACCCTGGTTTGAACCCGGTCATGTCTTTCTCTAGAAACCCCTTGGCTCTGCGCTTTGCTCAGTTTCACTGTGATTCCTGTCATGTTTCTCTAGCCAAACTTGAGCACTTCCATATATGTTTTACTTAAGGAATTTTTAAGCCCTAATTTTTTCAGCATTCCTCCAAGTTTCTCCGCATTTTTTTCAACATTTGAACCATTTGCACCATTTGAACTTGCCTGCTGCTTGCTTATTGCCTCACTTAATCATTTTGGCAAATACTCCAGCCTTTGTCCTTGAGGTTTCTCTGTCCTGTTTCCGGCCACTTTGGCTCCTCCTCATTCAATCAATCCCTTATAAATTTATAGTCTATTTTCTGTAAATATTTTCTCTGCTTTCTACTTCTTTTAAATATGATATTTTCCTCAATATTTTTATCATATCTTTTTGAAAGGATTTACTGAATTCCTTTAACTACTTCTTTCTTTATCAATAATCTCATCTTCAACAGTTCCAATTAATCAGCTCAGCTCCTCCATCTACTCCTGCTGGTCCTTCTCAACCAACCTCCAGTTCTTCAGCTAGTCCTGCTCCATGATTTCTGGTCCTTCAGCTAGCCTTCTCCTTCCTTCATCCTTCACTGTCTCCATGATCTTCTAATCCTTCAGCTAGTCCTTCTCCATGACCTTCCATTCCTTAAGCTAGTCCACACTATGAACCACCTAGGTTTCAATCCTCACTATGAACCATTTTAGTTCCAATCCTTACTATAATCTTTCAGTCCTTCAACTAGTTTTCACTGTGATCATCCAGCCTTTATTACTAGTCTTCACTGTGATCTTTCACTATGAACTGCCTTGGTTCCATTTTTAGTCCCTGTTACCAATACCTCAGACTCAGGCAATAAGTCTACAAGGCTACTGGTGTTTGATTGGGCCCTCAAAAGTGACCTCCACTTGGGCCATTTAACCACAGACAATCCTCATGTCTGTGCAGTTGTCTTTACTCACTAAGGTGGTTAAGTCTGAGCTTTCAGGTGCAAAGTAACCAACTTTACCTCCCAGAGACCTGATCATTATCAAGCTCTGCAGCTGCTTCCCCAAGTAGCTACCCTGACAACGCCTCTGAGCATACCCATGCTCTCAATGATAGCTTTAGGACCTCCCCAAAACTTTCATGGAAACACAGACATTGACACCTTACCAGTCCATTAGGTAAGGTGCTTACTCACAGACCTCCTGTGAGTGCACAAGTGCATGTAGATCTATTTTAGCTCCTCCCTTCCCTAGAAGCCAATGTTATCTGCTATGAAACATCATCATACAGTCCTGGTAGATAAGTTACCTACCAGGCTGATACACCCCCACCACTAGTAGCCAAGTTACCTACTGGGTGAAGACACCTAACTAGCCCACAGCAGCCCAATGTTACCTGCTGGGCTGATCCATCCTCTGCCTTTAGCAGTCCTTTGTTACCTACTAGGCAGGCCTTCACTTCCCTATTAGACCCTGTTGCCTACTAGGCCTCTACCTATCAAAAGCCACTATACTTTGCTAACTTTCAGCATAGATCCTTTATTGTGGCCAAATCAGCTCTCGCCTGCACAACAGCTTCCACGTGGATCATCACACTAAGGACTCTAACAGCTATGGCTGTGACAGCTTCCCCCTCCTAATAGCAGCAACCATAAGCCACAAGCGCCATGTACTCACAATAATGGGATCAATGATCAATCCAATCATACACACTTCAGAGCCACTGCCACACATAACAAGCAGTATGATGATCCACATGGAGGCTGTCAGGGACCTACTTCATAAGGATCAGGTCTCTGCACTTCATCCAGTACTCCATATTGATTTCAGGCAAGGTGGCCCTTTTCATCAACCAAGAAGTAGTGCACACATTCTTCATAGCAGGAATTCCAACCAAAAAGATCAAGTCAGTGTTTTAGAAGGCCAAGCAGAAACATGTACATAGTAACAAAGTCAATACACCCAAGACCCCACCAATATAAGTAGTAGACATTATAAGCACTAGCAAGGTTTCCTATATCAAACTTGTTTTAGCAAAGCAGTAAATTTGGGAATTGGGAAAAGGATTTAGGTTTCTATTAATTGAACAAGAATCAAGGAAGGGCATTATTCACTTATATAGCCACAAGGGCCAATATTGGGAGATCTCAAACTAACCTGTTGCATATCAGTGGCCAAGGGTTGAGCTCAATGTTGATTGCAAACATGAAGACAGTTACAGTTGGAATCTGGTCTTCAACAATGTGGAGTTTCAACAATACTCAAGAGGTGAAACAATACCAAGTGGTTATGGATGATCAGGGAATTTGTTGACATGTCTTTGGAAATCTAAGGAAATGATGATGATCAATTTGTTATTCCTTAATAATAATTCATGATATCAGGAAGTGGTTCCTGACATAGGCAGTTTGCAGGCAAGGGCTGAATTGGCTGAAATAGTGATTCAATGCTTGAAGTTAGAGAAGGATAGTGGCCTAAGACAGGTAAATGTTTGGTAGGAAAGGAGGGCATCCCAGTATAGTGGGTAACTTATGGCTACTAGGAAAGGATGAGCTGAGATAGCTCTGAGATCATATGGTCACTTGCAGGAGGTTTGCAGGTAGCAAATCTTACCTAGTTTAGGGGAAGGTTTCCCTGTCTATGTCTTTCTGGTAGCTTTGAGGAGGTCTTGGAGCCACCTGAGAGGCATGTATAATGCCCAGGAACATTATAAAGGTAGTTGCTTGGGGAAGCAGCTTCAAAACTTGGTAATGGATAGGTTTCTGGGAAGTAAAGTTGGTTAATTTGTGACTGAAAGCTTAAAGCTAACCACTTGAGTAAGTGAAAAAACTGCAAAGACATGAGGATTGTCTGTAGTTGATGGCCTAAAGTGGTGGTTACTAATGGGGGCCCATTCAGACAATAACTCAATTGTAGACTTATTGCTTAAGTCTGAGGTGTTAGTATGTAGACTACAGAGAAGGACAGAACCTTGATGTTTCACAGAGAAGGACATGCAGAAGGACTGTAAGATACCAGAGAAGGACTTGCAGAAAGTCTGGAATATGATAGAAAAGGACTTGAACAAGGACTGGAAGATGAAAGAGAAGGACTAGCATAAGCAGAAGAAGGAGCAAAAGGAATGAGTAAAGGTTGTCAAAAGAAGACTAGGAGTTGAGAAGAAAAGACTTAAAAATTTAAAGATAGAAAGGAAAAGAATCAAAAAAGAAATGATAAAAAGAATTAAGAAAAAATTAAAAGATGAGAAGAGAAGAGAGAAACAGTTAAAATAAAATAGACTGTAAATTTATTAGAAGTTGATTAAGTAAGGAGAAGCAAGAGCAGACAGAAACAATACAGGGAAACTCTGAGGACAAAGGCTAGAGTTTTGCCAAAACCCAGAAAGGAGAAAGAAGCAAGAGGCAGGCGGTTTCAAACTGTTTAAAAGGGGAGAAAACTCATTGGGAAACACAGAGAAACATTGAAGAAATTAAGGGTGCAAAATCCCTTAAGTAAAAAATAGTCAGAAGCAATTGTAGTTTTCCCGGAGAAACACAACAGTAATTACGGCAAAACTGTTTAAAACACAAAGTCAGTGTTTATCCAGAGCAAGACAATACCAGGTTTAAACCAGGGTCATGTGACAGAACTTGCGGGATAGTAAGAAGCTGTTTCTAAGTGGTGAGGAATTATCACCCAAATCCACATAGAGTTAATGATTAACCACCAATGTGGCTTCAGATACTGTTTGGTAAAATTTCCAATTGAGATACTAGGATTAAGTAAAACAATTAATCCTAATCAAAGTAGCCCAAGATAAATATCCTGTGAAAGCATCAGAGTGTCTTCAGAATAAAATTCAGGACATTGGGATGCAGCACAATTTTCAGCTTCAAAGACAGGGGGTACAACTCCAAGATTGGCAGGCATGAAATTAACATTGGGCGGTGCCAATGACAAAGTTCCAACTGCAGGGCCCCATCTTCCAGTAATGATCTGGCTGAGAATCAGATTGTAGGGAATGTAGCGCAACAATCCAACTACAGGATGCATTTTAAAAATGTAAGTTAGACCAAGGTATATATGAATTTTATTGAGTAAATTTTTGGGAGGACTCAACTCTTAAGAGTTGAAATAGTTAAAATTATTCAATATATATCAAAAATTGACTAAGCAATACCACCTGGATCCTGAGCTCCTATTTCTTCCACATTGTCAAGTGAGTATCTGGTCCAGGTTGCAAAGAACCAATGGGTGAACAATTTATGGTGACCATGCTGATTAATAAGTTCATATCTGGTGACCCTTAAATTATGTTGATTTATCAACGTCAACTTACAGGGGGAATCTGATTTGACTGGAAAACTGGAGCAGCTCTAACCCATTTTGAATCAACTGTTTGATTCAAGTCTGTTAAATCAGTCAGTTTTGTTAAAGGTTTTCTGGATTTCTGAGCTTTCCCACTCAGCGTCAAATAATCCCTGGCATTATGGAACTTACTGTGACAGGTCAAGAGTGAGTTGTCTGGAGAAATGTTTCAGTAAAATCACTCAATCTGGACATGTGATTGGCTGCATGACAAAGCCTATTTGATCAATGTTTTCATTGGTTGAACAGAAGGGGTTAAGCCTAAAAATGAGGGAATAAACAAGGAAAAGCATCTTTTTAATTGTCTGAAGTAAGAAGGTTTAATATATTATAGAGCAGAGGAAACTGGATAGTTTAAGCTATGAAAAAGCCAAAGATCTGATAGGAAAAAGGGACTGAAACAATGAGCTATAAAAAGGGGAAACAGTCTGAAAGATGGCAAGGATTGTAAACAGTGGATTGAAAAGGCCATTAAGACAGAACCAGGGGCTGAGGACAAGGATAAAGGAGCAGGAGCATAAGATAAAGGATCAGGAGCCCAGATAAGGATCATGAGGCCAAGCCAAGACAAGAGCAAGGAGCCCAAGACCAATTACAAGAAGTCCAAGAAGATTGTTGGAGGACTCCAATTATTGGCAAAAAACTATTGTTTCCTATACCCCCAGGCCATATATCATAAGTTTTCTAAGGGGGTCTTCCTTCTAAGACAAATAAACGCCTATTATGACCCCTGCACATATTTCTAAGTGGTGCATTAGTTCCTATGAGTGAATTGAATAACATATTTTACCCCAGTCAAGGGGAAGAGGATATCCATTGCCAAAGATTGTCAAAGGTTTGCTACTAGTAAAACTTCTCAGGAGGAGTGGAAAAGGTTACTAGAAACCTTGAGATGACAGATAAGGGGAGGGAACTTATTAGGGTTGAGTTCAACAGACTCTTGAAAGATTTTTATCAGCCTCCAGAGGGTCTAGCCCCATCTGAGGTTCAAGTACATGGATGGGATACTTGCTTAGTAATAAGAAAAGTATTGGAAGAATTTTCTGTGATGCAAGCCAATTACAAGCTCCAACCTACCCACATGCCCCAACTAGGGAATGAAAACCCCTTCTAGCTGGTCTCTGGATTTGCCCCAGGACACACAATGGGACTGGTGAACAGGATACCCACAAGAAGGGCAATAGAAAAAGCCCAAGAAGAGCAATAAGACAGAAAAGCTCTCCCTAGCCCCATCAGACTCAATCAACAAAGATTACCAGCCAGAAGTTGTCAACCAGTGTCCCATGATCCAGGTGCTGTCCAGCAGCCCTGTACTCTACATGGTTGCCCAACACCCAAATGAATAAATGACATATCCTTTCTGTTTTTGAAGTTATACTTGTTCAGTACTCCTGGATCCAGGAGAAAATTGTATCCTGGTCAACAACAACTTTGTGAACAGGTTTAGGCTAGCTAAAAATCCTTTGTAGGTTAAGAACGTAACACTGGCTGATAAACACTGCATTGCAGTTACCCAAGAGACTGCTCTATTTACTATCACTCTAGAGAACATCCACTCTTACTATCCAAGGACTGGGTTTCAGTGAACCAACCCTGGGCTGCCAGCCTTATAGTGTCTGAGAACTAGTGGGTTGCAGGTAAAGTGGGAAGAGCCCACCAAATGATCAATGCTAACTTAATCAGGTAGGAAATTGATTTGCCCAACCAGGACCATAGGCCAGCAGCTGAGATGATAGTGTCAATCACCCTAGTGAGGGTGATATGTAATATCCCAAATAGCTTGTTGGTATGGTCCAAGGGGAGCTCAGCAGCAGATAAAAGCATTGGTTTGGGGATGACAGGCAGCTCCATGTTTAATTATTAGGCAGGGAGGAAGTTGTATTTATTCCTTAACAGGTGGGGCTTGGTAATATCTCAAGGGCCCTTCCTGTTGTATTTGATTAGATCTTTAGATCAGGCCAAGGAATCCTGTGCCAATATCCTGTCAGAGGAGTGGTCTCTACATTTGGGCTTCAATTGGTATCTCTGTAAAGTGAACAGGATCAAATGGAGTATCTGGTGGACAATAGTTAACTGGTGGGGAAGCAGGAGGATTGGAAGATTTAGGGCTTAACTGCAGATGACTATGATAAAATATGGTAATATTTGGGAAAACTAATATCTCATACCCTTTATTTAAAAAATGACATATGAATTGGTCATGGCCTAACAGGTACTTAAACTTCTCTGCCAGGCCTCATTGTCTGGTCAGGTTTCTTGAGCTTGGGCAATCTGGCATTGGGATTATAGAGGGGCAGGGTGGCATCAGGAATGAGTGGGTTGCCATTGGATATCTCTAAAGAATAGGCATTTGAATCCTTCTGTTTTATAACTTGATAATTGGAGTTGAGAAAGTGTTCAGGGCCAGCGCCATTTTCTGGACTTTGGGTGGGTTTGGGGCAATTCCCATTGGTGGTGTCAAGACCCCCATGGCATGGTAGCTTTGGAAAGTCACATTTTAAAAGCTTGGATCAAAAATCTACCTCTTACTGTCAGAAAACCACCTTGATAATTTCCCTAGGTACCCTAGATCAAAAGTTATGGCAATTTAAAGAGCCAAGTTCAAAACCCCTGTCAATGTGTCCCCAAATGGTTGCAAGATTGGATTTAAAATCAAGACAAGCAACAATTAGTGACCGGGCAAATCCAATCATATCTCAGCTTCCAGCAATCAGTTTTGGAAGTTATTACGCTCAAATGAAAGCCCCAGATAAGGAGAATCCTGCCATAGTATTTTTTATGACTAAATGAGGCAAAGTGCAGAGTTTGAATCTGGCCAAAGGAATATGATTAGAATTAGTCAGCTGATGTCTCAAACTTTTAGCATGACCCCCCAGATAGAGAGACAAGGACCTTCAGGAATAATCTGGAAGAATCTCAAAGACCAATGAAAATGGTATAAAAAGAATCTAATTCCCTTTCCCCCATTGTGATCATTCTTGGTCTGGATAATAAATAAAGGACTTCTCTCAGACTATAGTTTAGATGGATAAGATTTGGGAGCCCTTGGGCCCTGACAGGTGGACTTGCTAATTTTGCTGCCCAACCTGCTAGTGTCACATGTTGGTATCTTGGGGAAACTCCTGGAGTCTGGAGCAAGTGGGTGATTATTGGTTGCTACAGTGTTGGGCTGGGTTGCAGGTTAAAGTATCAAGACTTAGGGCAGGGGCAGGTTTAGGGGATTTCCTATTTGCAGGATTAGTGATTTCACTGCCCAAACTGCCAGTATTATGAGTTATCACTTCAGAAAACCTTTTATTGTCAGACACTTGTGATTTTCTTGCAGAACTCTGCGGTGCTGGCAAGGATTCAGATCCCAACAGGTTGGCATTGACTTTACTGACAGGTTTACTAATTAATAGGCTGCAGGTGGCTGAGCTCCTGGTCTTCATGAACTGGCGGGCCGCAGAGAATTAGGCTCAGGGTTCAAACCTGGTCCCATACCTTGGGTTTTGGGCAAGGAAGGACTTGTCATTCCTGACACCTGTCAGGCACTCACCCACTAGGAAGTAATATTCCTAGGTGGTGAATGATGGCATAAGCGATTTAATCTGGTTACCAAGGATCCTATTGGCAAAGGCACCATTCCTAGATTGAATAATTCCCCAAACACACAATATCTGCCTAGCAGTGGATTAAAATGTCCCAAGAAGAAGTACACCCCCAAGTAACACAAGAGGAAGGCGGAAGCCAAAGGACAGAGGACTTGGGGTTTGGGAATCTGGGGTGTGGATTGATAGTTCTTGGTCTCTTCCTTGCAAGGTGGGTTATGTGATAAAGGTGTAGCAGTATACCATACTTTGGGTATCACCTGGCGCCAAGAGCTGTCTAGAAATTGTGCTTTGGGGGAGGTACCCCAAATCTGCGCACAAACCCATCAAAATGCTGGCCAATACAGCCAGCAGCAAGATTATCCAAAACACCCATTTATACCCAAGAGACTCCATAAGAGGAGCCTTGGGTAATCTAATGGTTTTGGATTTTAAGGCTTAAGTCAAGTTTAAAAGGTAAGCAAATGATTCATTTTGGGTGAATATAGACTTTATTGATTGAATAAAATAATAAAATGTAACTCACCAGCTTATATAGCATGGTAGCTTTAGAATAATGTGGAGACAGTGTAAAGGAGATCAGATTGTTTGGGGATGACTCTGGAAATCTGGAGAGTTAAACAGGAAAAAATTGGGGAAATTGGGGCTCACAATAAGGCTACTTGTAAAATAATAATCTTAAAATGTAACCTCAAGGTCAAAATGGCCATCTCTAGATTAAATTACATATGGAAGGTCAAGAACCAGCATTGTGGAGGTCCCCATATTCCCCAGCTGACTGCTGGAGCAGGGGAGAGAGACAGACAACAGAACCTGAGTTTTTGCGCTTAGTACCAGAATTGAGAGTGTCAACTACTTTAAAAACATCACCATCTGAACTCTGGATTGGTTTCAAAGTTGACCGTGCATCAAATGATTGGCTGCATCCTTTTGTCAAAGGTAATGATTGGTTGGTCAAAAGATTAACATTAACTTCATCTTTTAGATGAGCAATTAAGTTTGGGAAAGTCTCAGGTTTGATCCCCGTTCCTGAATTGAACCAACTAACCAATTCAAATGAACTGGCTTTACAAGGTAATTTAGCACCAATACTACCAACTAATCTAGGTTTTCCATTATTTCTAACTAACCCTAGCTTGAAATCCCCCTGTGTAGTTGACTTTTCCAAAGCAATGTTGACGGGAATTTCCTACAGAAGATTCCTGACAACACTGGTCATCAAATTCCCCATATTCAATAAGGTACTTGGTCTGTACTGGCTAAGATGGAATAGCCTCCATGTAGGCTGGGTCACTTTGGTCTTGACTGTTGTGAATTTGAATTCATTAGGGGTTCCAATTGTCCTAGTGAATGTTAGTTCACAGGCTGATTCATGCAAAAGCCTTTGCTTTTGCCTTTTTCCTAAGGTGTTCATCTTATTTAAATAGGGTTGAATGCCAATACCTGAGACTTCTGAATCCTTACTAGCATCTTATCACTTGGAGTATCACCACTAAAGCTAATAGAATTAAAACCTTTGGGTATAGAATTGAATGCAATTTTATCCAATAAAATAAGTTTTTTTGCTCATTGATTTTGACATTGAATCTTTGGCCCTTGTCTTCCATTTGCTAGGAAGATATCTATTACTCATACTCAGTTCAAATGGTCTTAAAGCCAGAACCTCAAGTCTTACGTATTTAAGACTTTCACCCAAGTCCTCTATTATGTCAAATAATAAAGCACAACTTGACACTGGAAAATACTCATCTTGCTATTTATTTTGGGCGTGACACAGTTACTCTTTAATCTTGGGACCCCCTCTGATAGAATTTGGTGCAGCTAAAAATCCTGTGGCCCATTTAAAAGGCTTAACTAATATCTATTGATATCCAAGTCACTGCATATATCTCTGCTTACAAGGCTGAGGGTTTGAAGCTATCTTCATCCAATACTTTCCGATCTGTCCTCCTTGAGTTTCAAGTAGGAGATTTGGTTCTCTACTACTAGAACTGTTTAGGAGGTTGGGCTAAAAAGTTGGATTCTCTCTGGTTTGGTCCCTGTAAAGTCATTTTTAAGAAAGGGGTTGAGTATAAAGTTAATTTTTTAACCTTGGGTCAACTTTAACCCTGATCACATAATAGGTTTATTAGCTATTATAAGTTCCCTCTGTCTAATCTTGAGGAGAGAGATGTTGTGAATTTCAATATTCATGCTATGTTGATACTACCTTTGAATTGTGATACTTGAAAAGATGTAGCAGGCTTTGTGTTTGACTTCAATTACTGCCAGGAATATTCCTGACAACAACCTTTGTCAAGTCAATATTTTGTGCACAATTGAGCTACAAAAGGCAAGACAAAAAATTGCAGCAGTCCCCCCTGATTGGGGTGACTGCCACAAAACACCAGGGCAAAGAACCAGAAATTAAAAAATTGAATGTTTAAAAAACTGGCTTTTATACCCTGGCCGCGGACCGCACGCTCAACCCAGGTGCCCACCGGCTGCACGCCAACCTGGCGCTTGCCCGCCACCCATCCAGCCAGCCAGCCCCCGCCTCTCCTGCCAGCCATCCCCCAGCCAGCCGCTGGCAGGGGACAGCACACCTCCCACAGCAGGGCCGTCCACCCTGGCTAAACGAGGAAATTGCCCAATTTGGAACCCCAAACAAGGCAATTTCCCCAAAACCAAAAATGGGAGGAACTGCTGCCCAAATTTGGAATCTACCAAATTTGGAAGGGGCTGAAAAGCTGCCCAGCACAACCATTCATGAATTAACTGCAAAAGTTGAGTTTGAATGCATCAAAGTGCCTGAAGATGCTCCAATTCCATGCAATGCCAAGGATAACAATTCATTGCCTACCAAACCGCTCCCATCCCAATCCCAAATGGGAATTCCAGACAACACCAAGGGTTTGCAGTTCCCTATCCAATGATTTGTATTATTCATGCCCCACTAAGGATGATAGTATATAATAAACCGTAATCATTTGATGGTAGTTTGTGCTATCATTGTGTGAAATTACCCCTCAATAGTATCATATGAATCAATTTAAAAACTTTACCTTCAAGAAGTTAAACAAGACACTAAGCTTTGTCTGCCCTTTCCCAGGATCAGGAGATGAATCACCTAATCTTCTCAGCTGTCCTCACAGCATGCCTAGGGATTAGGGGCCACCAATACACTCAACAGCATGGACCATTCAACAATCCATCTGGTGAGTACTACTATGAGGAGCCAGCGCAGCTTAACTCCTCAAAGCGGTACTCCTGGCCCACGCTGGTATCACCCCATTCCACCCAGTCTGTAGCCATATACACCTGTATATACTACATACTCACATATTTTGCTGGTAATTTTGGATGTTATAACGTACACGCCAAGGTCTTTTGATTGATGATGACAGTCTATCCAATGGTAACAGCACTCACAGGGTTCCAAGTTGCCAACTTGGTACCTTGGTTTGCTAAATTACTCCCCCAATTATTGGGTCTTTACAATAACAGTCACTATCCTTAAATGGGGCTTCACAATTTCCACATATTCTGGGTTGCATTACATAATTTATTCTGATACTGGTGCTATGTTAGGAAATCTCTGCCTCTCTGTCTTCCTAATGAGTGATCAGCCCCTAGCTATCTATATAAGATTTTATTCTCTCTACAAGAAAAAAGTTTATTTATATTCATGCTGGTTTTATTTACTTCAGTGTCTCTTTTCCTTTTACTAAAAGGAAATGGTTCTTCTATTTCTTTTCAGGAAATCAAGGTATGATCTGTCAAATTTTCCCTGAAGACTAACCCTTGGCTAGTTCAAACCTCAGATCTCTTGTTGCAAAGGGTTCCTGCTGTATCCTCTTGGATGTCAAGCCCAAGAGCCAAGACATAATGGCTCATGTGGTGGTGTGCATCTTGTTTGTGGCTTAAAACCCCATGCAAACTTTAGTTTTCTGGTAATCTCAACTAGATAAAGCAAGGTCCAGGAACCAGAGCTGGGATTCATCTTGTAAGGATTACCCAAATTGCATTAATCAACCAGTATAAGGTAACATAAAGTTGGTACTTTAGTCTTAATAGGAGTAGATCCACGCTTTATAACTTTCAATCTTAAAGTGGCCAACACTCTGAGAAGGATATAACTTAATGGAAGCAGGAAGGCTTGGGGCAGGAAGACATTCCAACAATTCTTTTCTATCAACCTGGTTTCCAGTCAAATATGATCCATCTATAATTTTATTCATATTTAAAGTTTTTAACTTTACAATAAATCAAAAATTTAGATACAATCTATTTAAAAAAGTTATGCTCCACACAATTAATCATTTTAATTCTATTTTTTTTTATGGTTTTAAATTTATCTGATTGCTTTTAAAAGGCAAACTAAAAATTAACTGCCAGAAAATAAAATAAAAGCATTAAAGCTTTTAATGATATTTTTATTGAAAAGCTTTATTTTTTTGTTTTTATCATTTTAAGTTAAAAATTAATGGGAAAATTATAGTTGGATCAAATTTGATTGAAAATCAGTTGGCAGAAAAAGAATTGTCAGAATATCTTCCTGCCTAGAGACTCAGAGTGAACAGCAGGAGGGA
Source organism: Entomophthora muscae (assembly GCA_014839935.2). NCBI lineage: Eukaryota > Fungi > Entomophthoromycota > Entomophthoromycetes > Entomophthorales > Entomophthoraceae > Entomophthora > Entomophthora muscae. The sequence continues at coordinate 30,251 of QTSX02003915.1, read as the reverse complement.
GGAGCAGATGTGGGTTACTACATCAGAAGAGGAGGAATGAGATGCCTACAGCAGGCTTATAAAATGAAAGGGAAGAATAACAACCAGCATAAAGCAACAGCAATAAACAACACCATTAGAGGACCCCAAGGAAGTAGATAGGTGTGCCCTACAAAAAGGTTTTAGAAGTGAGCTATAAAAAGACCAAAAATAAAAGCAAGGAGATAAAGAACAGTTTAATAATGTGAACCAAATTCACTATTTAAAACTAGCCAATAGTGTTATGAAATTTGTTTGAATCTGAAAATTTGGCTATAACACTATCGCAATAGGCTAACTCAGACCTTAATAAATTTATATTCAACTGCTTGGATTTTAAAAGGTGGATCAACCCCTGCAGCTACAGCTAAGAGGCTTACCTGTATAAATTATCCAACTACATGATGTGTGGGTTAAAATTTAAAGGGGTGCAACAGGTTGTTTAAGGATAAGATTCGAATTTTGAATTGAATTGATAAGCTTTTATTTGGTTGGATGTTTTAATCTATGCTTAGGATTGCCTTGAGTGGAGAAAAGAAAGCTTGATTTTTCTAATATATTGTATCAAATTAGATATATATTAGTTTAATTAAGATATTGTTGAAGAGACAAATTCAGTTTATTTGTTTCAAATTGTAATAATAGAATATTCTATTTGGGTTCATCACCTGATTCAAATGGATACATTATGTTTCAGAGTCAACTTTGTTTGTCATAGTTTCATCCTAATAAGGACATCAGTGGAGATAAGCTGGCAAGAATAACATTAAGACTCAATAAAATGATTTTTAAAGTTTATGGTATCTAGATAAGTTTTACAGATGATTCAGATCTAAATGGTACCAAACATGATATCTCTAGCTTCTCTAGATGCTGAGATATACTTTTAAGTGCTGGAATTGGGCTTGTTTCCTAATCAAAAGTAGACTCAATTTGATTCATCTAACTTCACTTTTAATACACATTAAAAACCTAAATTAATGTATCTCTGTGGATACTAAGTCAATCTTGATGTTCAATAGCTTAGTTCAAAGCTATAGATCAGGTCTATATTTTAATAAAATCTGTAAAATTAAATATTACTTTTAGAAATAGAATATTATTTTTTATTGCTAAACTGAATAGTAATACTCCAGTTATTTATATTTATATTTTATATTTATATTTTATTTTTATGCTTGAAATATAAATTTTATTTTAAATAAGTAATTAAAAATAAGTAGATAATGAGTAATGCCAGCTTAAAAATTCAAAAATAATATTGAATGCAATGTCAAATTTAACTTTATAACTGTCCTTGGACGGGGCAACCACCTAATTGGTTTATAGGAGTCATTCAATTTTCAATAGACAGATAACTCATTACGGAGTGAACATGCAAAATATAGCTTTAGGAAAATCCAATGAGAATCAGATATTCTGTTGCAAATCATATGTCAGCCCTGGAAGACAAACTTGTTAACAAACAGCCAAGCTTGGCCAATTGATTCAATGCATATAAGCAATACCTGCCAGGGGAAAATGTCATGTCAAAGCCTGTGGATGGTTGGGCTTGTAGCGGCAGCCACTCTGGTTGACAAGCGGCTTGAAGATTTGTACATCAAAATACGACCCCGCTGGAAGTTTCCTCTGCGAAACACAATTGACGGTCCAGTTTCCTTACTTATGGAGGGGTGGGTTTCGCCTGGAGCCCAAGTCGAGGTCAGACCACGACTCAAGTGGACCACTAAAGACTTTGAACTCAAGGCACCAAAGCTCAATAAAGAGCATATCAAGACAAGCTTGCAAAAGTGCCACCGCTACGATACAAGTACCGAAACCAGAGCCTTTTGCTATGCCGAAGGATATTATGGCTTCTACTGGGGAAATCCCATCCGAGTTTCTGGGCGTCAGACATGCCGCAGTAAAACTTGCATGTTTTATCCTCGGCTTTCCAAGCCAATCAACTACTCCTCCAACCCCAAAGTTGTGAGCAAAGCCCCTTTTCTGTTGGACTACATCCTTCCTCCTTCTCCCACCCCCTTTAAAGTTGGTTTAACATTCAATTCTTCACTAAACTACAAGGCAAGAGTTAAAGGCCCTACTCGAGGATGTATCTGGTTCAAGCCTCTCCTATGGGGCACACAAGGTTGGTATTCCTCAATCATCCTTAAGAAAAACGCTTCCTTTGTCCAGTCTTACCAGATTGAGACAACCTTTCCCCTATCCTTCAACAATTCGGCCACAGGCGTATATATTTTCCTCCCCACTAGCACTCCTCCTCCTACGCAAGCCAAATAAAGGGGCAGGCAGATGTTCTGTCAACCAATTTTCCATCAAAATGTTGGAAAATTGGTTTACAGAACTCATTTTAAAATAATTTTATAATGCTTAACTTAAACTGAAAACCATTTTCAAAAACTCTACAGGCTCTTTTCCGTCAACTGTCAAAACAACCAGGTCAATCCCCTGGCGAGGTTCCGACCAAACAGTTCCGTGACCTGCAACCCGACTTCCCCATACCTGAAGCCAAATGCAGAAGTCAACTCAAATCATCAAATCCAGCAACAAGAACCAGTGACGGTCCAGTACGGTGGATAACTCAATTTAGCTCTTGACTCATTATAAGGATCAAGCCACCTCCCTAACCATCCAACTAAGTGATCTTCATAATCATATTCTTGTTATCACAATTCACCCCCAACTATATAAAAATGATATCTCAATAAGGATTAATATATATTTCCTAATCATTTCCCCCTTGTAACTCTGCTAAAACAGCACAGTTACAACAACTGGCTAAACCTTAATTTTTTACTTTAATTTTTATATGGAAATGAAAGAGAAATCAAAAACAAAACAGAATTCAATACCAATTAAAAACAAGCATATTTTCTGTCATCCCTAGCAAACTCAAACTTCCCTCTAACCCACATTAATAAACAATACAAAACCTTAATTATTTTTGATTTTTAATTATTAGCATTTATTTAAAATTCAATATGATTAAAATGTTGCAAAATATTTGATTACTCCCTCTCAGGAAATTAATTCCCTGAGTGATTCCCCAACTAATCATTAAGTCAGTGTCACTCTGATCAGTTGCCCATCTATTACAGGATCAAAGCTTTCAAGTCCTAAGCAGAAAAATACTTGGACATTCCTTGTGACTGCCATGACATAAATGGACAATATATGGCTTCTCATGGTACTTTAAAACTCCAAAATTATATCAAATAAAAGATAATCCTCTTCTTAATTTTCCCTTTTATCTTGTTTATTATACCTCTAAGAAGTATATACTTGACAGTGGTAGTACAGGTAGGTTATCCACACCTAAGCAACTTATAGGAAAAATTCCTCTAAAGAAAAGAACCCAGCATATGGTACTTCCCACAGGCTGGAGACAATAAAAGAAGGTCAGGACGTCCCTACAGGATTCACTATATTCAACAATATCCTTGTACCAACCAAACAGGACAACTTTCTTGGTACTCCAGGAGTCCTGAACCTGCCCCCAGCTCCCAAAGCAACCAAAATACCCAACATTATATTTCAACCCCTATACTCAGTAGAAATTGGAACGTTCTCAGGGCTATGCTGTGAAAATACTAATCTCTGGATTCAAAGCACCCAAAATAAGTTCACACAAGTGGGCTATCTGCCAGGATACCAAGAGTACCGTGGAGCTCCAGCAGATGAGGGAGGAGTTGAAGCAGGTACTGACATGGCCCACCAGATGATGGGACCTAACTTTACCAGATAGGAAAGGGCCTTTCCTGCCACAGCCCCAGGCCCAGCTGCTGACAAGACAGAGTCAATCAATCCTGTGAGCGCCAGGTTAAGCATTCCCAGGAATTGACTACTCTGGCCAGTGGCATCAGAGGTGGGTGGGGTTGAGATGGTTGGTTTGGGTGTTGGGGGTGGTTCTATGGGGACCAGGTAGGCAGCAGGATTGTTGTAATTTCCGTTGAAGATCAAAGGGTAGATGATGATTGCTTTGCTATCACGGACAATTTAGTAGGGCTCCTTAGGTGCATTTGGGCGGGTGTACCACTACAAGTCTTTCAAGGTCCATGGGTTGTGATCAGGATTTGGGGGATACTCAGTGAAACACACAGGGCCAAATGGTGTGTTGGGTGGATACTAGTAGCCAAAGGCTTCAGTTTTGTCAACTGGAGTCTGGCTATCTATCCCAGTGGGTGGGTACTAACACTTGGGTGTATGCAGATGGAAGAGTATCAAAAATATGTATGGAAACAGATTGATGAACCAAAGGTTCATAACAACTTTACTTGATAAGGATGACAATACAGAACTTTTTCAGTGATTCTGATTTGTATACTTACTCACATGCAGGTGCCTCTGGGCATTCTTCTGGTGCTATATGTGTGACAAGGCTTGGCATCTCAGGTTCTGTTGTTTGGTTGGCTGCTTCATGGTCATTTTTGGGGTTTTCAGGAACAGGTGTTTGGCTTTTTAGTGGTACATCTTGGCTTGGCTGGTAATTAGTTCTGGCAGGTTTGGCTTCTGGGGTTATGAGGGGTTTCCCAATTTAATCACCTTTTTTGGGCTGGCTTGACAGGCTTTCCTGAGGCCAAGGAACTTGATTAAAAAAGGGGTCCCCAATTAGGGACCCCAAATTACTTAATGGAGGATGGGCTTGATCTGGGTCTACTGGGTAGCTAAAAATAGCCTGCCTAGGCCCAGTCAAACACACCAAGGCTTGGGTGTAGCTTTTGGGGCCCATAAAGGGCCCCTCAGCTGCCACCAGGGCAGGAATGGTTCCTGCACCTGGATTTGCTTTGAAAAGCAAAAATCCAGGTGCAGGCAAATCTCTCCTGCCCGCTAGCCCCGCCTGGTGGCTAGGAGCAGGTTCAATTCCTGCTTGGGGCCTCAAAGCTGTTACTTTTTTAACACTATCCCTGGAGACTCTGGGAAAGTGAATTAACTTACAAGTTACTGAGGCTGTTTCCCACTTTGTGAACAAGTGGTTCAAACAACATCCTTATAATAACAAAGACTGGGATATGTTCAAAGCCACCTTCCTTGAGAAGATTGCCATAAAGGACTCCAACATGGTGATCATGACAGAGCTCAGAACCTTTAGAATGACAGGAAAAATCTAGGAGTACATTGCAGCCTATAAAGACCTATATGACCAAGCTCCTGATACCATTGATTTTGACAAAGCTGGGCCACAATTGGACTTCTAAAATAGCCTTTCCACACACATTAGGCATCAGTTTGACATGACCTGCTGCAAGAACCTTCAAGACATATTCTTGAAAGGGAAATAAGATGCTCAAAAATCTGATGATCCAAACATAACCAACAAATAAAAAGAGAGCCCTAAAGCAAAGAAGGACCCTCAACCTAACAAGCAGAACAACCTAGACAATAATCCCCATCCTTGAAATAGAAATTGTACCACTCAAAGAAAATCAAATGACCACTGATAACACCAACAAGGAGGAAAAAGCTCAGTGGAGTGTTTAGGCAAGCTGCCCTCCACACTTTGCAAGTCTTTGTCAGGAATATTCCTGACATCAACCTAATATTGACTGAGAAGAAAACTTGGGGAAAAATACCTGAAGCCCCAATTTTGGGGGCAAAATTTGATACAGATTCCCCCCTTTATTAGGGGGAAAATAAAATAAAATTAGTGAGAAATCAGAACTTGGTGAGTGCCAAACTAATTTATCATCTGGGCAGGCGCCTGCCGCACCTGCCAGCATCCAGCCGGCCACCCACAAGCCCTCTGCCAGCCGCCCAGGCAGGCACCCATGAGCCCCCTGCCTGCCACCCGCCCACACAGGAAGGCGCCAGTGGGCTTGCTGCCAGCCCCCCGCCAGTGCCCCAGCTGCTAGCCTGGGCCCTACCACCCACCTGCTTGCCCACCCACCCAGCCGCCAGCCCACTCACTTGCTCCCCAGGCCCCAGCTGGGTGCCTGCCACCCACCCAGGTCCCAGGGTCCACCCTGCAGCCAATCGAAAAATTCCCTGGGGAGCAGCCAATCAAATAAGTCTCTGGCAACAGGAAAATATTTTAAAGTTAAATGTTTCCCTCAAGAAGAGTCAGAAATACTGTTTTGAATTCCAAAAATAAGATTACCACCAACCAATCAGGTGCTGATTCACTGACCACATGGGCAAGGCCAAATCCCATCCAAAACAATGTTCTTGACCCCAAACTAACTTTTTAAGAGGAATTGAATCACAACCTTCACCTAGCACCAGGACCACAAGAAACTACTGGCTTAACTCAAGAATTGCCCAACCAGCCACAGATAACAGATGAACAGGAATTTGGCCATCTTCCTAAGCTCCAATTGCTATCCCTACCCTACAAACTTCTGAGATCTCCCATCCCCTGTTTTTCTCACCCAATTGCAAATCTTTGCACAGGGGAGAGGACTATAAATAAAGGATCCCACCCCAGTAATATCTTGTGCTATTATTGAGATTAATACCCTCAATAAAAGTGAAATTCAACTTACCTCTAACAATTTAAACCTACCAATCAGCCCCTGCCAACCCTCAAATCCAAGGAATATGAACCACCTCATCTTCACAGCTGTGCTCACAGCTTGCCTTGGGATTGGAGGCTACCAACCAGGTCCAGAGTTCTTTGGGCCATCTCCTGATGGACTAGGTCATGACCCCTACTACAACCTTGGTCAACTGAACTCATCTCAAACTGAAAACTGGCCTCCTTTGGTGTCTCCACATTCAACACTCTCTATTGCAATGTACACGTCCATGTACTACATCTTAAACTACTTTGCTGGGAGTTTTGGGAGATACAACATGCATGCAAAGATCTTCCGCTGGCTAATGACTGTGTATCCCATTTTTACCGCCTTGACTAGGTTTCAGTTCACCAACCTGCTGCCCTACATCCTGCAAGTGGTACCTACTATAACTGGGTATTACAGACTTGTACAGGGACCAAGATGCGGACTCAATTACCATGATCCAAGTACCCTCCAGCAATCCCATACTGTTTGCTGCCCAAACTGGAAATAAACTCCTCACTTATCCTTTCTGTTTTTGCAGATATCAAGGCACAGCACTATTTAACACTGGAGAAGACCAATCCCTTGTTGAAAAAAATATTTCCAACCTCATTAAACTACCTACAATCAAGAGCAATGCCAAGCAATTTATCATGACAGACAACAGGAGCACCCCAATTGTCAAGGATGTAAGCCCCTTTTGAGAACAAATAGGGGATGTACAGACTATCCTTGGTAGTCCCATTATTCCAATACCTAAGTATGATATATTACTTAGTTTAGATTGGATGAGAAATACAAAACCTCACATTGATTGGGATAGCACTACCCTCATCATACAACAAGGAGAAGTACACATTAATGTGTATAAAACTTACCTTGACACTCTCATAAGGGATCAAATGTTTGTAAAGTTCACCAAAACAGAAGGTGATAAGGAAAGGAGTAAAATGGACTGGAATACCTGCACATAAAAGATGATTTAATTCAAAGATATGGAAGTCTCACTCAAACAGGACCCAATACCCAACAACTTGCCCAAAAAATATCCTTCAGTGTTCCAGGAGAAACTTTCAGGCTTACCACATGATAGAAGTATCCAACACAAAATTTCCTTAAAGGAAGTGTACAAAAAAAACCCATCTATTACTTAACACCTCACAAAGACAATGCACTAAAACCTTACCTAGATGAAGCCATAGAAAAAGAGCTTATTTGACCATCAAAGTCTCCCTTTAGTGCAGCGGTCTTCTTTGTATCTAAGAAATACAAAGGGTTGCACCTTGTCACTGATTACAGGCTTCTCAACAAGGCTGCAGTTAAGAACAGGTACTCCCTGCTGCTGATCAACAACCTCTTTGACGCTCTAAGGGAGTCACAATTCTCCAAAAAAATGACTTAACAGCAGGGTACCATCAAATCCGTGTTAAACCTGAAGACATCCCAAAGACAACATACAGAACCAAATATGGATCATTTGAATGTGTAGTACTCAACTTTGGTATAAAAAATGCTCCCAGTACCTTTGTGACCTTCATGAACAAAGTATTAAAGGACCAAATTAGAAAGAGAGCCATGTTTTAACTAGATTAAATAATTATCTGCATCCCTAACAAATAACAACATCAGAAATACATCTGCATGGTACTTAATAAACTCAAAGACAACCAACTAGTAGCCAAGCCTTAAAAGTGTAAATTCTTCTCAACCAAACTCATATTCCTAGGCCACATAATTAGTAAAGATGGGATTAAACCAGAAACAGGAAAGGTATGAGCCATTACAAACATGCCAGCACCACACAACAAGAGTGAACTTCAGATGTTCTTGCAAATGGTTTTTGTATCTCAGAAGATTCATCCCTAAATGGGGAGCCTAAACTGACCCTTTTCTTCAATCACTTGCAAAACAATAAAAATTTTATGGGCACCATTGAGAGAAAAACACTTCTGTCAACAAAAAGAACAAATGGTTGCTGCTCCTATCTTACAATACCTAAATTTTTAAGGGGTGTACAAATTAGAAACTGGCGTCTCCAATTAGGAAATAGGAGGAGTACTCCAATCCAAACTGCAGAAAAGAACTTACTCCCTGTAGCATATGAATCAAGAAAGCTGTCTAAAAGTGGCAAAGATACCCAATAAAGGGCAAAGAACTAATAGCCAGTGTCCACTGTTTAATGAAGTGGCAATGCTATTTAAAAGGTGCACATATATTTGAAGTGCTAACCAACCACAAGTCATTGGTATTCTTTAAGGCTCAACAACACCTATTGTTGTAACTGTGCTGTTTTAGCAGAGTTACAAGGGGAAAATATTTAGAAGCTAGATAATAATCTTTATTGAGAGATAGTGATTATATAGTTGATGTAAATCAAAGATAACAGGAACATGATTGTGTTGATCACACAGCTGGATGGTGAAGGGGGGTGGCTTGATCCTGTTAAGGAGTCAAGCACCAAAACAAGGTATCTACCATAAAGGATCATCATCTGTTCATGTTGTTGAATTTGGCAATTTGAGTTGACTTCCTAGTCTGGCTTTGAGTGGTTGGTTAATTGGATTGAGGGTCACAAACCTGCTTACTCAGAACCTTGCTGGTGGGTCAATCATGCTGTTTTGAAACCTCTCCAACTGAAGGTTGGCCTCCTCTGGGGGTAGGTTGTCAGGGAGTTTGTCAGGAGCCTGGGTACCATACTGGACTAGCTGTTGTTCTGTGGCGGGCAGGGCAGTTTTGCATTGTTTTTGTCTTGCTTTGCAGGGTCTCAGGCAATCATGATGGAGTATTTTGTCTTGTTTGCGCTTCCTGAGTCCTTGCACAAGGTAAGTGTTATTTTTTTACCTTTAGGATGATTTCTGGACCCACTTTTTTGGGTTGTAGTTTGCTTTTACTAACATTCATGACCTAAACTTTGTCACCAACTTCATGTATACCTTGGATGGGGACAATTTTTTTGCAGATTCTCATTTTCCTTTTCTGGTTGATTACTGCTGGCCTCTATAACTTGAGGATCTGAGTGAGGGGGGACTTTGCTTGGAATTTTCAGCTTGTGTCCTGTCAATGCTTGAATGATATTGAGCTGTGTGCTGTATACCAACTCAAAAGGGCTTTTTCCGGTGGATCTGTTCACCTGGGTTTGGCACACAAGTAGTGCAGTCAATAGCTGCTTATACCAGTCTTCAGGTCTCCCGGCAGTGAGCTTGGCCAAGGCTTAAACAAAGCTACCATTTAGCCTCTCTACACGTCCATTGACCTAGGGGTGGTATGGTGTTGTCACAGTGTGTTTGAACCCATTTTTAGCAAGGTATACATTGGTGTCTTTAGAGGTCAATTCTTTCCCTCTGTCAGTTATCAGGAGTTCTGGCTTTTCAAACTTGCTGATTATTTCTCTTCCTATGAACTGTCACACATCATTGCCCGTGTGCGCCTTTACTGCTTGGGCTACTGGCCATTGTGTAGCAAAATCTATAGTGGAGATGATGTATTTCTTATCATTTTGTTTCCTTGGCATGGGGCCAACAATGTCTAGGGCCCACACCTTGAAGGGTAGTTGTGTGCAGATGGGTAGTACTGATTTTGGTGGTGCTTTGCTTTTTGCAAATTTCTTGTATACCTCACATTAGTCTAGGACTTCTTGAACGTCACAATACAGGATTGGCCACCAGGTCTTGTGTTTAAGGAACTTGTATAGGTTGCGGCTCTTGGTATGTCCTAGTTCTCTGTGATAGAGTAGGATGGTGTCTATCCGCTGGTGCGTGGGGATATAGGGAATGGTAGTGCCGTCAGACATCTTTCTGTGTAGGGTCCCGTATAAGTCAGCAAATAGGTGGTTTTTTATAACTGTTTCCTTTGTTATGTTGGTTGTACCAGGGGAAAACCTTGTCCTATGTTCATAGTACCAAGAGAGGACAATCTGGGTCAAGCCCATTTTCTCCTCTTGTGGCACAGACATACAGGCGTGAGAGGACGTCTGCCATGGCAAGTTCTGGACCAGGTTTGTACTGTATGAGCATATTGAATCTCTCCAAGAGCTCCATCCAGCAGGCTTGGCGGCGAGATAGATTTGCTTGAGTTTTGAAGTATATGAGTGACTTGTGGTTGGTCAATGCTGTGAATTCTTCCTGCTGTTCTAGGTAACAGCGCCATTTGACTAGACAGTGCACAATAGCCAACAGTTTCTTTTCATGGCTAGGTGATCAACACTTGCCATCTGTTAATTTTTGCAATTCATAAGCTACAAGCAGTAAGTTATCATCATTATTTTTGATTTGTAGTACTCCCTCAATGGATGCATCTAAGACATCAGTTTCCATTTTGTATTCCCTGTCACGTTTGGGGTATTTAAGGATGGGGGCCATTGTGAATTTCTCTTTGAAACATTTAAAACAGAGATCACGTTGGGGGATCCACACAAACTTAGATTTGGTGCCAGTTATGGTGGATAAGGGGGAAGTCAAGACGCCACAGTCAGGTATGAAGCGGCATACATAGGCCACCATCCCCAGGAAGGTGGAAAGTTCCAACTTATCCTTGGGTGGTGGCATCTTGCAGATAGTCTTTATCTTCTGACTGTTGGTTTTGTACCCGTCTTTTGAGACAATGTGCCCCAGGAAAGGCAGTTGCTTGTGGAAGAACTGGCAATTGGAGGGCTTGGTCAGCAGCTTGTGTTGTGCCAGGGTAACAAAGACTGCCTCTAGGTCTTTGTGGTGTTGTTCCACTGAGGGGCTGTAGACAATAATGTTGTCTAGGTACACTAGGGCGTGCTTGCCTATGTGGGGCGCAAAAACTTTGTTCATGAAGGTTACAAAGGTGGACAGAGCATTGGTCATGCCAAAGTTGAGTACCACACATTTGTAGGAGCTATATTTAGTGTGGAAGGCCGTTTTGGGGATGTCTTCCCCCTTAATGCAAATCTGTTTGTAGCCTGCCATCAGATTAATCTGGGAGAAGAATGTGGCTCCTCCCAAGGCATCAAAGAGGTTCTCAATCAGTTGCAGTGGGTAACAGTTCTTAATGGTAACTTTGTTTAAGGCGTGGTAGTCTGTAGCCAGGCGTAAGGTACCATCTTTCTTAGCCACAAAGAATAAAGCAGCCCCAAAGGGAGACTGTGATGGGTGGATAAGTCCTTTTTCCAATGCTTCCTTGAGGTAAGCGCGTAGGGTGTTGTCTTTATTCAGGGTCAGCCATAGATAGGTTGTGACTTGGGTACAGCTCCTTTGAGTTGAATGGAATGTTGGATGTGTTTTTCTGGGGGTTACCCAAGTAGAGCTTCCTTGAAGATTTCTGGATGGTGGTCCACAATTTTGCAATCCTGAGGCGTGGAGGTATCCTGGTGATCTTTAAAGTGTATGATCTTGTACTGGCAGGGGTCCCAGTCAATTGCTTTAGTTTTTATTATTGTCCAGGGTCTCTGTAATGCGCACAAAGACGTGGTTGTGTAGGAGTTGATCCACTGAGTCAGGATAGATCAGGTGGTTGACACCTCCACGCTTGATGGTCAACACCAAGATTGCCTAGTAAATGTGAGGATTGTTCTTTTGCAACCAATCAAACCCCAGTACAATGTTGAACTTGGGAAAGTTGATGACAGGACCTTGGGTGGTGAAGTGTAGATTCTTGAGCATGACAGAGAAGGGGGCGGCTTCCCTTGTTACAGCAATGTGGTGTTCATCAGCTAAAACCACGTTTTTAATCCACAAAGGATTAATGGCTAGCTTGAAATTGTCCACAAAGCTGCTGTTGACTAGGGCTTGATCTGCACCCAAATCCAGGAGTGTCAAGCCTGTGTAACTGCAAAAACGGAAAGGGTAGAACATCAGTTTATTGGGATGTCTGGCAATAGTGTACAGTACCAGGTCTTCTGAGGGTACTTGGATCATTGGGAATTGGTCCACGTCCTTGGTTTGGTATTCATTTTTGGGCAAGTCAGGAGTTGTGCGGGAAGAGCCTGGCTTGCTTAATGCTCTCCCCAGGCTTTTCCCTTGTCTTGATTGCCTTGTGTGGCAGTGACACGGAAATATGTACAATTTGACTGGCCATTGTTCCCACTTCCATGTCCATTTGAACCTGCAGGTTTATGACTGGTGTTGTTCCTGTTGTTTCCTGGGGTGTTTGAGTGGAACACCTGCCTGCGTGAGAGTCCTTGGGTCTCTCTTGTTTTCCAGTTTGTGCCTTGTGAAGAGTGTTGGATGTTTGTTCTTCTTTCTCTGCCTTGCAATACAGGCTCTGTAGATTGGTCACCTGGTCCAGGTTTATGTGCCTCATTACATGCAATTTGAGGGTGTTGTAGTACATGAGGTGTGTGGCTGGGGTGTCAAAGACCATGTCAGAGGGTGCGCACAGTTGGAGTTCCTTGTAGGCGCAAGTGAGTTCCTTCACAGTGCCCATCTGGGTCAAGTTCTTTACTTGGTGTATGATCATGAGCCCAGTGTCTTTATGCACAAATCTTGCCAAGAAGTCTTGCTTTAAGGTATCCCAGTTCTTCTTGGTATGTTCTTTGTGCCACTTGTTGCACCAGGTACCAGAGTTGTGAGTCAGTTGGATGGAGATTTCCTCAATACAAAATTGCTGTGGGCATTCCATCTGGGTCAGCTTGCTCTAGGCGGACTGGATCCATGGGGCAGCATTGTTGTTGTTGGCCCCAGCAAAAGGTTCCAAGGCAGTGCTTCAGATTCTTTGGGCTACGTAGGTGGTCATGGTGTTTTTTCAGTTGGTTGCGGGATGGTGGCGGTGTTTTGGAAGAACCCTTGTGCAGTCATGGTGTTGAAGGCGGGTAGTGGGATCACTGTGTTCTGGTACAGGACAAAACCATCAGGTATCTCAGTATCAGGGGTGTATGGAGTCCAGTCCAGCAGGAGGCCAGAAATGATTATGTAAAGGATTTGTTGGCCACAGCAAGTACATGCAACAGGCAGAATTTTACAAGATATGGTAGGATGGAGAACCTACCTGTGCTACCAATGTTGTAACTGTGCTGTTTTAGCAGAGTTACAGGGGGAAAATATTTAGAAACTAGATAATATTCTTTATTGAGAGATAATAATTATATATTTGGTGTAAATCATGGGTAACAGGAACATGATAAAGTTGATCACAAGGTTGGATGGTGAAGGGGGGTGGCTTGATCCTGGTAATGAGTCAAGCGCCAAAATAAGGTATCCACTGTAGGGGATCAGCATTTGTATATGTTGTTGGATTTGGAAATTCAATTTGACTTCCTAGTCTGGATTCAAGTGACTGGTTAATTGGATTGCGTGTCACAAACCCGCTTACTTGGAACCTTGCTGGTGGGTCAAGACTGTTGTTTTGACAATGTTGTTAGATACATCAAGGAGCAACTCATTGAGAGCCCCCTGTTTATTGTAAGATATGTTGATAGCTGAGTCTGGAGACTCGGTTGCAACCCCCTCTTGCCCCCTGATTGTTGTCAGACACCAGGATTGGAGTCTGTGGATGATCTAGGAAGGTCTGCACAAATAACCTTTATGTGGGGACGGTGCGGCAGGGGCGCAAGCAATTGTGGTGAGCATCTTGGTGTTCCCTTGAGCATCCTCAAGCTGATAGGTGTGATTGTCATAGATCACAACTATCTTGAAGGGCCCTAGGTGGTTAGGTTTCAACTTAGCTAAATTGGGGTTGAGGGTGTAGATGGGGTCACCTACAGCGTATCTGGCTTCAAGGTGCTTTGTCTCTCCTTCAATTTGTTTGTGCTCAATTTCTCAGGCTTTGGCACAACATTGGTTTAGGGATGAATTTGTCAACAGGGGTGTTTCCTAGGAACTGTAGATTGTTACTTCCCTGTTCAACTTCTGTAAGACTGTCAGGCGTCCCAAATGCCAAGGCGCTGGGGCTGAACCTGGTGCTTTTGTTAATTCTTGCTCGTAAAATAAGTAGAGCGGTAGGCAAGTGTTCAGTCCACGCGGTATTGGGGTGTTCCTGTGAGAGCTTAGCAATCAGTTGAACCAGGGAGTCATTTAACTTTTCCACACATCCATTGTCTTGCAGATGGTAAGGGGTGGTGACTATCTGTTGGAGTGCATTCTTGGCGCAGTATGCCTTCATGACCTGTCCAAAGAGTTTGGGACCACCATATGTGATGAGACGTTTGTTCTGCCCAAATTGGGCCATAATTTCCTTGCCAATGAAGCAAGTGATGGCAATGGCGGTGTGGTTATTTGTTGTCCATGCAACTGGCCAGCAAATGAAGTAGTCAATGTCAGTTATGATGTATTTCTTTCCCAGTCTGTCTTCAGTGAGGGGCCCAACCACATCAAGGGCCCACTGTTCAAAGGGTTCCATGGCTTTGATGGGGAGGACAGACTTGGGGGTGCAGGTTTGGACGTATTCCTTTTGCACAGCACACACTTTTTGAGGAGATCCAAGATATCTTGGCACATGTGTGGCCGCCAAACCTTTTGTTTCATGATCTTGAAGAGGTTACGTCCTCTGATGTGACCCAAGGTGTGGTGGTAATGTAGTATGGTGTTGCCCTGTTATGTGGTGGGAATGTATGGCGTCTTTTTGCCTGTCTTGGCCCAGCGACAGACGTTGTAAGCATTGGTGGTGAACTGACTTTCATTGTCCTTTAGCTTGGAGATAGTTACCAAATTAAGGCCTTTGTAACGGGTTGCTTCAAGACAGAGGTAAAGCATTGGTCAATATGGGTCTAACTCATTGTCCCCAGTGATGGACAATACATAGAGTCATGAGAGGGCATCAGCTGTGATGAGTTCCTTCCCAGGCTTGTAATCAATGCGCAACTGATAGGGGGATAGACGCTCAACCCAGCCTGCTTGGTGGCATGTCAAGTGGGACTGCGTGTTGAAGTACTGTAGTGAATTGTGATCTGTCAGGATGCGGGGTGTAAAGGCTGAACCTTCCAGGTAACAGTGCCATTTCTCAATGAAGTGCACAATTTCCACCAACTCTTTATTGTGTATAGGGTAACATTGTTCTGAGTCAGTGAGCTTCCTGGATTTGTATGCCACAGGAAGGAAGTTACCCTTGTCAGTTTCTACCTGTAATACACCCCCTATGGCCCTATCAGAGGCGTCAGTCTTGAGTTTATACTTGCGGTTCTGATTAGGGAACTGCAATACAGGTGCACTTGTAAGTCTCTGATTCAACGCTTCAAAGGCTTGGTCTCTGGCAGGGGTCCAGTGGAAGCGCTGTTTAGTGTTTAGGAGCTCGGTGAGAGGTGCAATAAGAGCTCCCCAATTGGGGATGAATTTACGCACATAGGCAACCATGCCCAAGAAGTTATGCACCTAACTGACATCAGTAGGAGGTGGCATACTGGTGATTGCCTTGATCTTGGCAGGGTCAGGCTTTATTCCTTGAGCAGAGATGATGTGCCCAAGGAACAGCAACTCCAACTTGAGAAACTTGCATTTGAAGGGTTTAGCTTTTAGCTGGTTTTTTCCAAAGGGTGTCAAGGACAGCACAGAGGTGTTGGAGATGTGTGGTTTGATCTTGACTGAAGACAATAATGTATTCAAGGTACACAACCACACATTTCCCATTCAAAATCTCAAATGCTTTGTTCATCAAAATGGCAAAGGTGGAAGGAGCGTTGGTCATCCCAAAGTTCATGACCCAACACTCAAATGACCTGTAGTGTGTATGGAAGGCAGTTTTTGCCTCATCCCCTGGTGCAATACGGACCTGGTTGTACCCCACAGTGAGATCAATCTTGCTAAAGACCTTTGCACCTGTGAGTGTATCAAACAGGTCATCAATCAGCGGCAGGGGGTACTTGTTTTTAACTGTCACCTCATTTAGGGCGCAGTAGTCTGTGACCAGGCAAAGGAACCCATCCTTCTTGGCTACAAAGAAGACAGCTGCCCTGTATGGAGAGAGCAAGGGGCAAATGAAGCCCTTATCAAGCGCGTCTACAAGGTGCTGGCAGAGGCTCTCATCTTCTTTTGGTGTCAAGCAATAGAGGGGACATGCCTTGAGAAGCAATCCTTGCAGTTGTACCATATGCTGGATCTCCTGGGGAGGGGGGTAGTTGGTCCAGTGTTTCACTGAAAACGTCCTTATACTCCTCAAGGATAGCAACAAGTGCTGGTGGTAGTGATGATGACAAGGGAGGGACTGCAGATGATTCTGCAAGGATAACTTCAACTGAGCATTGGTTAAAGTCTAATTCCCCCTTGAAACCATACAAGAATGTTTATGTTATTCTGACAAACACAGTATTGTGAAGTAACATGCTTATTTTGACAGGGTTTATCTGAAAACCCACCCCATTTCTATTGAGGGTAATTACAGATGTATCTCAGTTAATGTAGGGACCATTTTGATAAAGCCAGTAAAGGCCAGCAATTACATCATGGCTGAGACCGGCCATTCTTGGCCCAGAGAGCTTAACCTGGATGTTCCCCATTCTCATAGAGAAGGAAACTGTCTTGTGGGTAATTGTCACTCTGTGGGAGTCAGCTACTTGTACTGCCTTGAATCTGCTGGGTAAATGGTCTAACTGTTGCATTTCAGCAAACGCCTGGTCCGCCATAGTATGGTTGGCCCCGGTGTCTACCAACAATTTGTGGGTGTTTCCACAAAAACAGAAGGGATAAGCCAAGCGGGTTACTTTATTGAGAGAGTGGCTTTCTTGAAGCACAGGGTTGTCACTATGGACCTGGAAGACGTCAAGGGTTTCAACTTCATGTACATTCTAGTCACAGGGGTTCTTTGCAAGAAGGGATTGAGAGTGTGGGTCAAGTGGGGTTGTAGGACCTCTTGTAGCTACAACCCCCAGGCTTTTCCCGGGTCCTCAATTTGGGCTAGCTGGAGCTCCCCCTTGAAGGGCGTTTAGTCCCACTATTCTGCTGACGGGGCTGGGAGCAGCCTACTTAGTTATGGGCACTGCCAGGTGTTGCATGAAGTTGAGGTGGAACATCATTTGTATGACAGAAACCCATTGAAGCCTGGTTGTTGGCCTCCACAATGGCTTTGTAGTAGTCATTAATGGAGGTGCAAAAACTTACGGGGACCCACTTAAAGATATGGGGCTTGAGCCCATTGACTATCAGGGTCAGAAGCATGGCTTTTTCATTGGTCACGGCTTCTGGGGCAGCGGCAAGGTATTTGGGAACAAATCCAGTCTGTTTAATTGCTAGAAGGGGGTTCCCACCACAATAGAATAGAAGGTTTTACTGTAGCAAGACTTTGCGGCGTCCCTGAATGCTGCCCAGGTGACTTCAATTTCCTGACTGGCCCAGTTGGTAAACCACACAGCAGCAGTCCTCATGAGGCGCCCAGACACAGTAGCAACCCACATGGGCTTGGGTACTTGGCAGATACAGAGGCGGGTCTTGGTGGAGTGAAGCCAGCTGACAATGTTAGCTCCTTTGACCCCACCCGCAAAGGATTCCAGCTGTAGGTTGAGCATGCGCTGTGAAAGGTCCAACTGAGTCAGGATGACACTGGTGTCACACTGTCCAAGGCGGAGTCAATTTTACACACTTGTAAGAACTAGCTGGTCTTGGTAAATATTGTACCCATTGGGGATGTCCCCCTTGGGGTTTGGCAGTAAGGCCTCTTGATGGGGAGTAGCCATACAGCCCGTACTTTGTCCTTTCTAAGGGGGAGCTTTGTTTTAGGTAGGTCAAGAACCTACTGCTGCTACCACTGTTGCAACTGAACCAATTAGAGTTCAGTAATTGATTAGGGAAGACAACAGTCTAATAAAAAGGACAGAAATGAATAGAATAAGGTATCATTTATTGTAGAATAATGTGATTAATATACTATATGGGAAAGCCACATGGCCACAAGGGGGTGGCATGATGGCTTTTTCCATGTAAGGATTAGAGCTTAGGAATAACTTGTGTGGGAATCAACAGGTCAAATTGGTAGCGCTCCTAATTAGGAGAAAGTGCCCGCAATTTTATATTGCCATCAGATTGGTTCATGTTGTTAGATACTTCAAGGGGCAACTCATTGAGCGCCCCCTGTGTATCATGAGATACTTTGGCAGCTGATTCTGGAGACTTGGTTTCAACATGATGACAATGTCAAATTGCGGGTACTATCTCCTAATTAGGAGTGTTGCCAATTTGACCTGCTGATCCCCACACAGGCTGTTCAATGGTCCAAAATCTTATATGAAACCTGCCACTAAGTCACCCCCTGGTAGCCTTGTGGCTTTTCTCATATGATATATTAATCACAATAACAACCAATAAACAACACCTTATTTTTATTATCCCTGTCTTTTCTATTAGACTATTGTATTCCCCAAATCAAATGTTGAACTCTCATTGGTTCAGTTTCAATAGGTTGTGTATGGTCCACATGTTGGGTGGTTTTGCAGGCAGGGATAATGTTGGCCAAGAGAGTCTAGTGGCTTTAAACATGTAGAGGCCTAGTAGGTAACATGAGCTACTAGGGGAGGTAAGGCCTGCCTATTAGGTAACAAAGGACTACTAGAGGAAACCATGAAACAGCCCAGCAGGGAACATTGGCTTCTAGGGGGCTGGTTAGGTGTCCTCACCCAGCAGGGAATTTTGGCTGCTAGGAGTGGGGAGTGTGCCAGCCTGGTGGTAATGTTGGCTACCAGAGCTAGGTGTTGATGTGACCCTTTCAGGTAACGTGGGCTGCAAGGGAAGGGAAGAGCTTAGATGGATCTGAATGCCCTTGTGCACTTACAGGAGGTCTATGATCAAGAACCTTACCTAAAAAACTGGTAGGGTGTCCGTGTTTGTGTTTCTCTGGGGGCTTTAGGGAGGGCCCAAAGTTACCATTGTGGGATATGGATATGCTCAGAGGTGTTATCAGGGTGGCTGCTTGGGGAAGCAGCTGCAGAACTGGATAATTATCAGTTTTCTGGGAAGTAAAGTTGGTTACTTAGCGCCTAAAAGCTAAGACTTAATCACCTGAGTAAAGAGAACTACTCAGACATGAAGATTGTCTGTGGTTAAATGGACAAAGTGGTGGACACTTGTGAGGGCCCAATCAAACACCAGTAGCCTTGTAGACTTATTGCCTGAGTCTGAGTTATTGGTAACAGGGACGGATAATGGAACCACAGTAGTTCAGAGTGCAAGATCAACAGTGAAGACTATTAAGAAGGACTGGATGATCATAGTGAAGCCTAGTTGAGGGACTGGAATAACATAGTGAGGATTGGAACTAAAATGGTTCATAGTGTGGATAGAACCTATGTGGTTCATAGTGAGTACTACTTGATGAACTGGAAAGGACTTTCTGATGGACTGGCTGAAGGGCTAGAAGATCACAGTGAAGGACTAATTGAAAGTCTTGAAGATCATGGAGAAGGACTAGCTGAAGAACTGGAAGTTGGCTGAGCAGGACCAGCAGAAATGAATGAAGGAGCTAGGATGCTTGATTGGGACTCTTGGAAGAAGAATCTTTGATAATAAAGAAGAAGTAAAGAAATTAATACTGCCAAGAAATATGCTAAAAAGACTAGTGTAATTTTTATATATTAAAAGAGAGAGAAATAATTAGTTTTTTTTGAACTTTATATTTATTAAAAGTGATTGAGTTAAACTGAAGCCAAAGAGGCAGGAAACAGGACAGAGAAACTGTTGAGAAAAAGGCTGGAGTTTCCCCAAAATGGTTGAGAAAGGCAAGAAGCAAGTGACAGGTGAGTTCAAAGTGCTGAAATTCAGGAAAACTTGGAGAAATGTTGAAGAAATTAGGGTGCAAATTCCTAAGTAAAGCATAGGCAAAAGGGCTTGAGATTTTCTGGAGGAAAGTGATGGGAATTACAGCAAACCTATTTGAAACACAGAGCAGTTGTTTATCCAGAGCAAGACAGCGCCGGGTTCAAACCATGGTCAAGAGAAAGTCATTTGGGTGAACAGTTTGGCAAAACCATTATATAGGGCGTCTGATTTGCTGCAGATTGAATCACATTTGATAAGTGTTTTGAAAGCTTTAAATGAGGAGTTCAAGCCTAAAAGACAAGGGAATGAAGTATAAAACCCAGGGTTTTAATTGGCTGAAGTAATCTAAAAGGTTTAATATATTGTAGAGAGGAAGAAAAGCTGGATATTTTAAGCTCTGAAACCAAAATTTATGAGAGAAAACAGGGACTGAAACAAGGAGCTATAAAAGGGAGAGCTATCTGAAGGTTTTCAAGAACTGGATCAAGTGGAATAACAAGGCCACTAGGAGCTATACAGAGAGCTGGAGCAGTAGGAAGCAAAGTGCAGGAGCCCAGGACTAAAGTGCAGAAGTCCAAGACAGAGGTGAAGGAGCCCAAGGCCAATTACAGGGAGTCCAAGACATTTTTGGAGGACTTCAAATATTGGCAAAGCTATATTGTTTCTTTGACCCCCTGGGCCATTTACCAGAAGGTTTCTAAGGCAGTCTTCCTTCTGAGAGAGAATAAAAGCCCATTTTGACTTCTATAAATATTTCTGAGATACATTATCTCTTACTAGAGAATTTCATCTCCTCCAAGCTGGTTTCTGGTTTTGAACCAGGACACACAATGGGGACTGGTGACCAGGAACCCCACAGTTTGGCATTGGATAATTAGAATAGGGTCAAACCCTTATTCCCCCACTATCTGTAGCTGGTCTGACAATTCTTGGGTGTGGCCAATGAATCCTGGTTGGAGTATTAACAGGAGGCTAAATGGGCCCAGGTTTTTCTAAAGGTCTAATTTTAGACTGGGTGGTTAGGTTTGGCAAGAGACTGGCCCCAATTAAGTGGTCTGGGTCCCAGATCCCCATTGGCTGGGGCCAGGATTATTGGGCAAGGTTTTGGTGTTGTTCAGGGCTGCAGGCTTTGCCTTATATTTTTATCCCTAACATATGGGACTTATTTGAATGACCACTCTCCTCAGTGGATTTTGATTGGCTGGAGGTGAGTGGGGCCTGGGACCCAGCTGGTTTGCTGGCTGGCAGCAGGCTGGGACCCAGGGAGCAATCAGACAGTCAGGGGAATGGCGGCAGGCTTGCTGGCAGTAGGCTGGGGCCTGGGAGGTGAGTAAGCGGGCAGGGGCTGACAGGAGGCCTGCTGGCGGCTAGCT
Organism: Entomophthora muscae; assembly: GCA_014839935.2. Classification (NCBI taxonomy): domain Eukaryota; kingdom Fungi; phylum Entomophthoromycota; class Entomophthoromycetes; order Entomophthorales; family Entomophthoraceae; genus Entomophthora; species Entomophthora muscae. Next base: position 8,729 of record QTSX02003915.1, on the reverse strand, counting down.
GGGCAGTTGCAGGCATGGCAGATGCCTGTGCAACCCCGTGGGTGCCTGCCTGGATGATAAATTATTCTGGCAATTCCCAAGTTGTGTTTCAACTTTAAAATTATTTTCCCTATTTTTGGGGGTGTCAAGTATATACTTCTGGGAAGTATAATAAACAAGACAAAGGGGAAAATTAAGAAGAGAATATAACTTTATTTGATATGAAAATAGAGGACTATATAGTATAATGGGAAGCTACATACTGTCCATGTATGTCATGGTAGTCATGGGGCTTATCTGATTAATGTTCCATCTAGGCCATGAGGTTTGTCCAAGTGCTGTTCCAATTAGGACTCAAAATGTTTGATTCCTGTAATAGATAGCAAAAGGATAGTAGTGCAACCAAATTATTAATTAGTTGGGGAAAATATTTGGCAGGTCACTCAGGGAATTAGTTTCCCAAGAGGGAGTAATCAAAGATGTTGCAACATCTCCCTCTGGGGTGCTGGAAGATGGAACTATGGGAACTTTCTTGAGAGTGTCATGGATTTGGGCTTTGTATTGATCCAGTTTGTTTTTAGGTACAGAAAGTTGGGAATCTTTTTAGTCTGATCTTGCTTTGCATAGGCAGAGGTGGTCATGGGGCATGCTGTTAAGCTCTTTTAAAGCACCAATATCTTTTATGAGGTAGGTGTCATTTGTTTTGACCTCCCTGACAATGCCTGGTCCTCATAATTCTGGATCAAACTTATGCATGTTGTGGTTAAGAACCATATTTTGTCCCCAACTTGAAAGCATTCCTGTTGTAATGGGATTGCTTCTTTATCAATCTTTTTCTTTTCTTTGTCTTCTTGGTCCACCCTGGCATGTTGTACATCTGGTTCACTATTGTCTGGTACCTTTTTGGGAAGATTTAATTGTGGTCCTGCAGTAGTACTAACAATGACAGGTTTATGCCCATAGACAAGTCCATACATACTTTTGCCTGCATTGCAGTTAACTTGTGTCTGGAACACCATAAGTGTTGTTGGTAGCATGTCCCCCAGGCTTTTGGATCTTTTGCAGAAAACTTACTAAGGGCCTCTACAAGGGAGCATTTAGTCTTTCTACTCTTCTATTTGCTTGCGGGTGACAGGGACTGGCCATGGTGTGTGTGGGGTTCCTGTCAACTAGTCCCCATATTGTGTCCTGGTTCATAGCCAGGGACCAGCTGGGAGGAGTTGTCATTCTCTATTAAGGGAAAATGTATCCCAGAAATATGTAGAGGGTCAAAATGGGCTTTTATTTACTCTCAGAAGGAAGATCCCCTAAGAAACCTTCTGGTAAATGCCCAGGGGGTCAGGAAACAATATGAGTTTGACTAATACTTGGAGTCTTTCAACAATATCTTGGACCCCTTGTACTTGGTCTTGGACTCCTGCTTTTTAGTACTGGACTCCTGCTCTTTTGTTCTGGGCTTTTTCACCCTTTATCTTTGTCTTCAGCTCTCTGTTTAGTCCTTGTGGCCTTTGTGATCCACTTGATTCAATCCCTGAAAAGCTTCAGATAGCTTTGCCTTTTATAGCTCCTTGTTTCAGTCCATGTTTTCCCTCAGAACTCTTGCTTCTCAAAGCTTAAACTATCTAGTTTCTTCCTCTCTACAATATATTCAACCTTTTATATTACCCCAGACAATGAAAGCCCTGGGTTTTATACTTCATTCCCTCATTTTTTAGGCTTAAACTCTTCAGTTAAAGCCTTCAAAACACTGATCAAACAGGCTTTGCTGTACAGCCAATCAGACACCCAGATTAAATGGCTTTGCCAAATAGTTCACCCAAATGACTTGCTATTGACTATGGTTTGAACCTGGTGTTGTCCTGCTCTGGATAAACAACTGCTCTGTGTTTTGAACAATTTCACTGTAATTCCTAGCATGTTTCTCTGGTAAAACTTGAGCGCTTTTTTCATATGTTTTACTCAAGGAAGTTTCAAACCCTTAATTATTCAATGTTTCTCCAAGTTTCCCAGCATTTCAGCACTTTGAACTCAACTGTTGCTTGCTTCTCACTCTCTCCAACCAATTTGGCAAAACTCCAGTCTTTGTCCTTATATTTTCTCTTATTTCTGGTTTCTTTCCTCATTATCTTGCTCAATTTATTTTGTAATAAATCACTGTTTAAACACTGTAGATTATTTCATTTTTTCTTTCTTTTTATCATATGATAATTCTCCTATCTTTCTTATAATATTTTTGGAAGCATTAATTCTTTTACTTCTTTTTTTTTATTAATAATCCTACTTTTTAGAGTCCAAATCAAGCCTCTCAGCTCTTGTATCTGCTTCTTCTAGTCCTTCTTAGCCAACTTTAAGACCTTCAGCTAGTCCTGCATAACAATCTTCTTGTCCTTCAGTCTGAACTGCACCCTGATCTTCTAGTCCTTCAGCTAGTCCTGCTCCATTATCTTCAAGTCTTTTAGCTAGTCCTTCACCATGATCTTCTAGCCCTTCATCTAGTCCATCAGCCAGTCCTTTCCAGTTCATCAACTAGTCCTCACTATGAACCACATAGGTTCCGTCTGCACTATGAACCATATTGTTTCCAAAACTCACCATGATCTTCCATTCCCTCAGCTAGTCTTCACTGTGATCATAAAGTCTTTCTTACTAGTCTTCAATGTTGATCTCACACTATGAACCACCTTGGTTCTTTATCTCAGTCCCCATTACCAGAACCTGTAGATTCAGGCATGAGTCTACATTGCAACTGGCGTTTGACTGGGCCCTTGCAAGTGGCAATCCACTTAGTCCATCCAACCATAGATCAATCTACATGTCTATGCCGTTGTTTTTACTCCCCCAGGTGATTAAGTCTGGGCTTTCAGTTGCAAAGTAATCAGCTTTACTTCCCAGAGGCCTGATAACACCAAGTTCTGCAGCTGCTTCCCCAAGAAAACCGCCTTGATGACACCCCTGAGCATATCTATGCCCTCTAATGCTCACTTTGGGTTCTCCTCAAAGCTCCCATAGGAACATCAACGAGGACACCCTACCAGTCCATTAGGTAGGATGCTTGCTCACAGACCTCCTGTAAGTGTATCAGGATACATAGAGATCTCAGAGATCTTTCCCTCCCTGGTAGCCCATGCTACCTGCCAGGGGTCCAAAACTCACAGCCCTAGTAGGCGTCCCCTACCATGATGGCATATACTTCTACCCTGGCAGCCTGTGTTACCTGCCAGGGTCATAACAACATCCAGTCTGAGTAGCCCATGCTACTCACCAGGCTGGACCACTCTCCACCCCAAGCAGCCAAAGTTCCCTGCAGGTGGAGACCACTAAATCAGCCCACAGAAGCCAATATTTCCTGCTGAACTGGTTCATCATCTGCCTCTAGTAGTCCTATGTTATCTACTAGTCAGGCCTTACTTTCCCTAGTAGCCGTTATTCCCTACTAGGACTCTACCTGTCTCAAAACAACAACACACTGTCAATCTTTAGCATAGTGTCCTTATTTGAAGCCAAATCAATCCTTGCCTGCAAAAACACTCACATTTGGATTGGACACTGTGTTTTATTCTGTGTTTAGCAAGATAAACATTGGTGTTAATAGCTTTAAGTTCAGTGCCTCTGTCTGTGATTAGGAGCTCAGGCTTCCCAAATTTAGCTATTATTTCTTTGCCAATAAAACGTTTTACATTGTTTCTTTTGTGCTATTCTGTAGCTTGTGCTACAGGCATTTATTTCCATAGTTGATAGCTGTGATAATGTATTTTTTGCCTTTGTTCTCTCTGGGCATTGGTCCCACAATATTCAGTGACCACACTTTGATGGGTTGTGTGATTGGACCTGGTATTACTGGTTTGGGAGGTGCCTTGGAGTGGGCATACTTATCACAGACTTTGCATCAATCTAGTACTTTCTTTATGATGTACAGCATGTTGGGCCATCAGCAGTGTGTCTTGAGATATTCATGCAAGTTCCTGCTACAAGTGTTTCCCAGATCTCTATGGCTTCAAAGAATTGTGTCAATCTTTTGTGTTGACAGATAGTAATGTGCATATCACCATTTGATAATATGCTGTGTAGAGTACCATATACATTTTTTAACAGATGTTTATTCTTGAAGAGTTTCTCTTGGATGTCCATTGGTGTACTAGGTGGGAACCCCTCTTGGAGATTTCCCATGATTGACATGGGCCAATAAGGGTCTCTATCAGTGCATATGAAATGTTTACAGAGTAGCCTTGATAGAGTGTCTGCAGTAAGCATTTCCTTTCCTGGTTTATATTTGATTATCATTGGGTACCTTTGGATAAGGATCATCTATTCATTTTGTCTTCTAGATAGATTTTGGCGAGTCTTGAAGAATACCAATAGCTTGTGGTTGGTTAGCACTTTGAATATCTCTGCACCTTCCAGGTAACATTGCCATTTCATTAAACAGTGGAAAATACCTACCAGATATTTGTCATGTATTGGATATCTTTTCCCACCATCTGACAGTTTTCTTAATTCATATGCTACAGGGAAGAAGTCCTTTTCTGCAGTTTGAATTTGCAGCACTCCTCCTACTGCATAGTTTGAGACATCAGTTTCCAGTTTGTATATCCCTTTATAGTTTAGATATTTTAATATGGGGCAGTGACCATATGTTCTTTCAATTGTCAAAAATGTTGATCTCTCAGAGGTGTCCATACAAATATTTTTGTCTTGCCTGTGATTTTGGATAGGGGGCAGTCAAAGCACCCCAGTCAGGGATAAATATCCTAACATAGGCTACCATTCCCAGGAATGTACAAAGTCACTCTTATTCAGTGGAGCTGGCACATTGGTTATGGTAGGTATATTTTCTGGATCTGGCTTTACTCATCTTTGCTGATAATGTGTCCCAGGAATGGGAGTTTTTTTAGAAGTCACATTTTGAGGGTTTGGCTATGAGTTGGCTATCCTGAAGGGTATAAAGAACTAGTATGGCGTCTTTCTAGTATTGTTCTATGGTCAGGCTGTATATAATTATGTTTTCAAGGTAGAAAATTGCCCTTTTTTAATGTGATCTTTAAAGACTTTGTTCATGAAGGTCACAAAGTTTCTTGGGGCGTTTGTCATACCAAAGTTAAGGACAACAAATTCAAACAAGCCATATTTAGTTCTGAACACAAGTTTGGGGATATCTTCAGGTTTCACACAAATCTGGTGGTAACCTGCTATCAAGTCAATTTTTGTGAAGACCTGGGACCCCCTAGGGCGTCAATAAATTCATCAATCAGGGGCAGAGGATACCTGTTCTTAATTGTGACCTTGTTGAGTGCCCTGTAGTTTGTGACTAGGCGGAGTCCTCCATCCTCTTTTGCTACAAAAAAACAGCCACACCAAAAGGAGATTTAGAAGGTAAGATGATTCCCTTTTCATGAGCTTTGTCTAGATAGGCCTTCAGTGTGTTTTCTTCTTGTCGTTTTAGGCGGTAGACAGGTTGGGCTTTAGGTACATTTCCTTTGAGATTAAATTTGTACTGAATGCCACAATTGGGAGGGGGATCAGGTAGCTTTTTCTGGAAAACAGAAGGGAATTATATGGCTAGCTGTTCCCATATTGGGTCTTGTTCACAGGAGGTCTCTGTATTTTTGAAATGGATAATATCATATGTTCAAGTATTCCAATAAATTTTTCTAGGGCCCCTTTCCTCTTCTGTTTTTGTAATTTTCACAAATATAAGGTTGCTCATAAGCATGTCAATGATGAGTTGGATATAAATGGTGGTGCACCTTGCCTCGCTTGTATGGTGAGGGTAGTGCTATCCCATTCAATATGAGTTTTGGTCTTTCTCATCCATTCCAGGCCAAGTATAACATCGTACTTGGGGGTTGGTATGATTTGCACCACTGAGTTTAGTCTGTATGTCTCCTATTTGGGCGCAGAAAGGTTTTGCTTCTCTTGGTGACAGGTGTGCTTCTGTTATCCGCCATGATGACTCTTATGACACTGCTTTGGGCCTTGGGGAGTTTCATGTGGTCAGTAAAATGCTTGTTGATGAGGATATTGATATGCTCCAGTGTCAAATAGTGCTGTGCCCTGGTATCTGCAAAAGCAGAAATGATAAGTGAGGAGTTTATTTCCAGTTTGGGCAGAAAACAGTAGAGGATTGCTGGCAGGGTACTTAGAGCGTGGTGATTGAATCCACGTCCTGGTCCCTGTACGAGTCTTGTGAAATGGGGGAGGGCGGCTCGCCTAAGCACTCCCCTGAGCTTTTCCCTCCTTGGTGGTCAAGTTATCAGTGGTCATTTGATTTGCTTGAGTGGTACAATTTCCATTTCAAGGATGTGAGTTATTGGCTTGGTTGTTCTTCTTATTAGGTCAAGGGTCCTTCTTTTCTTTGTGATCTTCTTTTGTTTGTTTTTAAATGTAGGCCATCAGATTTCTGTGCAGTGTGATTTCCTTCCAAGAACACATCTTGGAGATTCTTGCAGCAGCTCATATAAAAATGTTGTCTAATGTGTGTGGTGAGGCCATTGCAGAAGTCTAATTGTGGTCCATCCTCACCAAAGTTGATGATGTTGGGAGCTTGATCATGTATGGCGTTGAATGCTGCAATCTCTTTACATGGTTCCTGTCATTTTAAAGGTTCTGTGTTCTGCCATAACTACAATGACAGGATTTTTTAGGAAAATTTCTCCAGGAAAGCAACTTTAAACATGTCCCAGTCTTTGTTGTGCTTGGGATGCTGATTAAATCATTTGCTTATAAAGCATGAGGCAGTCCCAGTGACATATTGGGAAATTTCACTGGCCCAGAGTTTGTGGGGGTAGCCTACTTGTGTGAACTTGTTTTGGGTGCTTTGAATCCAGAGGTTGGCATTTTCTTGGTGTAGTCCTGGGAACGTCCCAATTTCTGCTGAGCGCAGGCGCTGAAATAAAATATTGGGTATTTTGGTTGTTTTGTAAATGGGAGTTGGAGGTGGGTTCAGGATTCCACATGTGTTGAGAAAATTTTAATTTTTGATAGGTACAAGGACGTTCTTGAAGACAAAAAATCCTGCTGAGACATCCTGTCCTTCCTTGTAGTATCTCCAGACTGTGGGGAGTGCCATCTGCTGGGTTCTTTTCTTGGGAGGGATTTTTCCTTTAAGTTGCTGTAGGTGTGGATAACCTACCTGTACTACCACTTTCGAGTATGTACTTCTTGGAGGTATAATAAACAAGAGTAAAAGGGAAAATTAAGAAGAGAATGATACTTACATTTGATATGAAGATAGATTATTATATAGTATCATGGGAAGCCACATATTGTCCATGTATGTCATTGGATGCCATTGGGCTTATTTAAGTAAAGTTTCTCTTGAATCACAAGGCTTGTTCAATTTGTGTTCTGCTTAGGATCTGGATTGGTAGATCCCTGTCATAGAATGGCTGAATGATAGTAGTGCCACTGAATTACTGATTGATTTATAGTCCCTTGGTGACTCATTTGGTGTATCACTAGGGGTGTTATTTCCCTGAGAGGGATTAATCAAAGATGTTGCAACACACATAAATCATATTTTTACTTTACTGTCACAAATGTTATTTTTCTTATTATATTAAAGTGAGACTAAAGTCAAGGATCAAACCCAGGACCTCACACTCTATGGCCTGCCAGCCCTTAGATCCTGGTGCCTGGCTGCCTGCATTTTTTGGGACCAAATCTAAGAATATTATTTGATTTGGAGCCCACAAAAAAGGGAGATTTGAAAAGGCCAGAAGGGATTGAAGCCAAAAGAACAATAATCTAAATTCTGCTTCTTATTTAGTTGCAGCTGCTTACCAAAAAAAATGATTTTAGCTAAGCCAAAAATAGAATCCACTAATAAAAGTCAGCAGGCATTGTCCCCCAGCATTGGGATTAGGACACATTTGACTAATCTGCCTGATTTTGGTAAAACGGTTTGTATACAGAAAGTTTCCTGATCTATTTGCTAGTACCAGCCAGTCAAGATCATCACAAACCTGAAGCCTCTCAATGCTCTCAGTTTCCTGGTACCAGAATTCCCAAAGTCTAAATTCATGCCCTCAAAAATAAATCCTGTAAAGGAAGTAAAAATCCACTGTCAAGTTAGAATAGGATGTTATTTTTATTCTGATAATAAAATTGTGATGAAACTTTTGGTTCAAACAGATTCTATCATATCTTTTTCTTGTCTTCTGCCACTTAAATACCTTGCCAAAATCTTATTATGCTCCTGCCTTGAAGCCTTCTGAACTTGTATACCAACCACCTGCACTATTTTGTACTTCTGTTGCTCCAATTGGCCCTGTAAGTTTTAAAAAATACAAATTTCCAGATTACCCAGAATTAAATCTTGAAAAAATTATTCTAGCATAAATCTCTTGATATAACTCAAACCCCTGAACGCTTCAACCTCAAAGTTGTATGGTATAATATCTAGTCACAACTATTTAGGGACAAAGACAACTATTTATTTGCCTACCTAGTCCCTGTAACTCCTCCTGTCACCCCCCAGGATGACCACCCACAAAATTATATTACAAGAAATGAGACTTATTCTACTAAAATGTTTGAGTTATTGTATATTACCTTCAATGGCTTAGTAGATTCCATGGTCTCAAAATCTAGACCTTGATTTATACTTGCGCTCAATCTCCTACATTATCAAGCTTATCACTAATTCTTTAGCAGGTGTTACCTTCTGGTCCAGAATCAGGTCTATACCTGCACCTTGCCACTAACCTCACACAAGTTATCCTGAAACTTAAAAATAAAAAGTACAGACTACT